>JNEM01016562.1:0-31959 GCA_000697335.1 Conidiobolus incongruus B7586
ACTACTAATTTTAAACTAAAACTAATTAAAATAAAGTTATTTAATTTAATGACATAAAAACATATTTTAGTAAATTTAATAAAAAGATTAAATATTTCAAAAAGATAAAGAATTATTTTATGATTATTATATTAATTTTACCTAAAAATATAATAATAAGTTAATTATTATTGAAATTTTTATATTATCTTTAAGTGTAAAGTATCTTTATAAAGCTAATAAAGGAATTATTATTAAAATATATTAAAGTATTTTAAAGAATAAATTGAAAAAACTATTGAATAATATAAGTTAAATAAATCTAATATTATTTTCTAGTAAGATAATTTTTTTATTATATTATAGCTTTTATTACCAAATAGCTTAAAATAATAAAATAATATTTATAAAATAACTTTTTTAATCTTTTAATTTTAACCTAAATAAATATCTTTAGAATTAATAAAATAAGTTATTAAAGTTTTCCTTTTAGTAAAAAATTTAAATTAATTTTAAAAAAATATTGAAGAAATATAATACAAGACTAACCTTTTTTAAATTAAAAAGTTAATTGATTTTATATCTTGATAAACTTAATTAAGTTAAAAAGGTTAAAAATAAATATATTAAATTTTAATTTTTTTTATCACAAAAAACCTATAAATTTATAATTTATCTTAAGTAAAATTTAAAGATTGATATTTTAATAAATTAATAATTAAATATCAACATCTAATGATTTATATTATCAATAAGTATATATAATTTTCATTATTTAATTTAAGTTTATTTCATTAGATATTAATTATATTATTAGTAAAAATATAAGTGTTTTTGATTTTATGACTTAATTTTGTAGGTTAGTATATAACTTTATAAAAATTTTCTTTCTTTAATAAATAAATCTAATATTATATAGGTAAAAAATCATTAAATGATATATTTTAAATATTATAAAATTTTTCTAATATTAATTAATTTTATCCATAAATAAATTTATATTAAAATATTTATTTTTTATTTTAATTAAAGCTATAATAGTATTTATAATTTGATTAATTTATTAGCTATAATCTTATCTTATTATTTTTATATTATTTTATTAATATTTTTATTAATTAAAAGTTGAAAAAAATTTAATCTTCTTAATTTTTCTTAATTTTTTTTATTTGAATATTTTATTAATTTTGTTTTTTATAGGTAATATTTTATTTTTAATTTTTTGTTAAAAATAATAATATATAATAAAATAATCATTTATAAATTTATTTGTTATATTATATTTTTTAATGTTTCAACTAAAAAATATATATTTTTAAATTTTTTCAAATATAATTTCAAAAATTTTTCTTTTAATTATGTTGATTTTTATTGATATTTAAAATTTTAAAAAATATTTTTTTATAATTATAAATTTTAAATTTAAAATACAGAATATTTATAGTTGGATTTTAATTAATATTTAAAATAATTGTAATATTACCAATAATAATCTATTTTTAAAACTTGAATTTCATAGTCCTATCAAAATTAACTTAAATTAATTTACCTTTTAATTAAAATTAAAAGAACAAAAAACAAAGATTTTATAATAAAGGAAAAAAATAATAATAATATTACTATATTAACAAAATATCTTTAAAAAGGTTTCTTTTATTATTTATATATAATAAGACTTTACCATCAGATAAGACAAATAAAATATATAGCTATTATAAAATATTTTATAAAATAACATCAAGATATTTATATTATAGATAATAATCTAACTAAAACTTGGTCAAATATTATAAAATATGTTTTAAACTAATAATAATTCTTGGAATAATTAAAAATAAAGTTTAAATATAATAAATATAAAATAATATTTTATTTAAACGCTTTAATTAGTTAAAATTAACAAAGATCAATTAATAAGGTTTTTTATTGATTTTATTCTTTATATATTTATATATATTATTTATATTTATTAAATATAAAATAAAAAATATAACTATATAAATTTAAACTTAAAATAAGTTATTTATCATTTAATATTAAATATATCAGTTTAATTCATATTAGGAAAATATAATAAAATTATAATATAAAACTTAATATAGAAAAAATCAATAAAAATTTCAAATATAGTGGTTATATTAAGATATTAGTTTTTAAATAAAACAACAATTATTAATATTATATTAGTTATAATACTTACTAATATTTTATTATTAAATTAAATAAAAGATATTATAAAATCTATATAAAGGTTTGATAATTAAAAATTATTAATAAATATTAAATAGATTAATTTAATAAGAATAAAATTATTAAAAATCTAGTAATATTGATAACAAATATAATATATATATATATACAAATATTTTTCTCGATATTTATTAAAATAATTAAGAAAAATATTAATAATTATATAAGCAATAATATAATAAAACCATTAAAAATAATTATGTCAAATTATTGAATACCATTTTATTAATAGATATAAAAAGAAATTAAGTCATAGAAAAAAAGATAAATTATATATATATATATATAAACTTTACAACCTGTTATGACTTTTTTAGACTGATATTTTGATAATTTGCTATAAGGCGAATTAATATGATCATTTAATAATTTATTAACCAAGTAATCTCTTTCTAATTAAATAAGCCACTTAATATTATTAAGTATTTTAAGCAATAGCTACCAAGTTAAGATACTTAATAAAATTGATAATAATCCTTAAAAAATAAAAATCACCTACTAAGTTAAGAATTTTTATATTATATCAATATAACTCATGTTATAAAATAATTCAATATTAAATATTATACGTAAAATAGATAAAATAAATATAAAAATCCTTAAACCTTATTTTATATATATATATCAAAAAGACAAATAATAAATTAACCCTAGAAACAACCTAGTTTCTATAATACCCAAGGAGAGCCTCCTTTTTATTAAACCCTTAAAGTTTTTTATAATTGCTAGGGCTAGAGTAATAATACCCCAAGTAACCATAATTTAATTAATTCATTTAAGTAAAGATATTTTTTTTAATATTAGATTAGATATAGTTTCAAAAAGAATATAGCTGATAAAAAAATGGATAAGCGCCAAGAAAATTATAATTAAGTGAGTTTGAGTTTTTCTTCCATTTTGTATATTCTGGCATAACCAATATTTATATATATAATAATAAGAACAGATATGTTAGTGTTATATTAGATATTAATTTTCAATCCTAACTTGACTTTTTTATTTCATATTTATCAAATTTGTTCATAGAAGATAATTTACTATGAAATTTATTAATATCTTTTAATTAAGCAAAATTCATATTTTTTCAATATATTTTATATTATTAATTATAAAAAATTTAAATAAAATATATATTAATAAATTATAATATTTATAAAACTTTGGACTTGAATTAATTCTATATATATTCTAAAAATTTAATTAAATATATTTTTGCTTTAATTTAATTTATATTATCTGATATTATAGATGATTACAAATTTATATTATTTAAATAAAAGTCAATTAGTTCTTTAGAAAAAGTATTTAATTTAAAAAGAACACAGTATAGAATTAATGTGAAATAAATAAATTAAATATTTAAATTAAAAATACTTTGGTAATAAAAAATAAGAAAGTAAATTATTATATTATTTTAGGTTAAAATTTATTTAAAAATTAAAAATTAGTAAATTTTTATTATTAACTAAAAGATTTTTAGTGTTTAAAGGCTAGAGAAATTTTTCTTAACTATAGCTATATATAATATTAAAATTTTGTATTTTTAAAAAATAATATATATATATATATATATATATATAAATTAAAATTAGTAATTTTAATTACATTCTTAGTTATACCATTGAAAACATAACTGAGATGAAAACCTTTAGATATTTATATAATAAAAATCAATAATTTTGAATATCTATCTATTTAAGGATATCTTATATATATATGCTTTGTATATTTTTTTAGAAATTTAATTGATTAATTCAATTTATTTTCTTCAATATATTTTATTTTTCAAATGCATTTATCTATGCAAAAATTGATTTATATAATATTATGTTTTTTTATAAGTTGATAGCAGATATGGATAAAAATAATATTATTAATGTAATTAATGATTTTATCATATTATATTTATAATATTGAATATTATTATAAGATTATCTAAATTAATTCTATTATATACAAATATATTATTATTATTTAAACTCTAATAACATATATAATTGCTAATAATATTAAGGAAAATAATTTAAATATTATTTAATTTATAAAAATATAATTCATCAAAAATTGGTTGCAATATTTAAAGATATTATTTATTTCATTATTATTAATATAGAGATTAAATAAAATCATAAATTTAAAATCAAAATTAAATATATAAATTAATATATAATAAATAAAATTTATTAAATAATATAAAATTAACAGCCACTTTTACTATTAATAACTTTTTTTTATACTTTTAGTCAACTTCTAATATCTAAAAAATAGTTTTTTTATTAAAGACTAAAATATAATTATTTATAAATTAATTTAATTTATTTGCAAGATTTTTTTTCTTATAAACTATTTTTTTAATTATCAAAAACAATTATAATCATATAAGCTATAATCAAGTAAATATACTAGATATAGTAACTTTTTTTAATTTTTTTTATATATAAAATCTTTTATAGCTTTAACTTTATATATTTTATAATTATTATGTAAAATAATAAATATCTTTAATTTATATTAAAAACACCATTAAAAATTATTTTACTTAAAAAATTAATATATAGTTTATTATTAATTAATTTTCCTTGAGGTATTAAATAAAAAAACCATATATCATTATAATCTATTAAATTAATTAATATTTATTTATATTTAAAGTATTGATGTAATAAAATTTATAAAAAGGATTAATTTAACTAAACCTAATATTTTGTTTGATTTTTAAATAAAAGAAAATATAAAAGAATTTAATATTTATCAATTATAAGTATATAATATAAAAACCTTTGTTTTTAGTTATACCTTAATAAGTTTAATTTAACTATAGTTACTTTAATATTTTTTAACTTTTTAATAAACTATAAAATATATATTTTAGATTTTTATTAATTAATCTAAATTTAAACCTATGTATAAATAATAAAATTATGTAGTTAATATAAAATTGCTTTAATAATTCTTTAATTAAAATAAAATGGTGTTTTTTAATATATTCTTTTAATTTATAAAAAGTAAAGAAATAATATTAGAAATTAATTTTTTAGATTTTGATAAATTTTAAATAATGTCCCTTTAAGCTTTAAAGTCACAAATCTAGTGATATATGGTAGTTTTAAATAAAACACCATCTTTATAAGCTGTTTGCAAGTTTTAGATGATTTTAAAGGATTTATGGTTAAGTTTTATAGATACAAAAATGAAAGCCTTTTGATAATTGTAATTTAGTTTAAGCATGATTAAATTTAAGTGTAAATTTTAAAATCAAAATATTTTAATAAAAAAAAATAATTAAAATTGAATATATATATATATATATATAGTTTGAAAATATTTATTTTCCTAAATATTCTATATATATAATTTTTCAAAATATATAATATGTTTGAAAGATCAGAAATTAAAAAATTTGCCATTTTTTAATTTCCATACTAATATCATAAAATTCAATAAATTTTAGCCTAAATATTAATATTAGAAATTAAATGGAATTTTGAGAATTGATCAGATTATAACAAGGATATCTAAGTTAAGCTATAGTTTTATATTTGTATATTATCCTAATTACATATATATAACATATACCAATTTCTAAATATGATTTCTAAAAGTATCAAAAAGATCTTAAATTTTTAAAATTATAATAATTTTATTTAATCAATAATTGTGTAAAGTATAAAATTAGTTGCTATTTAATCAGACTAGATGGTAAGATCTATACAAGATCAGTGAATAAAATTTTTCAAGTTAGGAATAATTTTACTTTTTAATTAAAAATACAGAATAATTCATGTTAAAACAAATCAAACAGGTATAATTAATGGAAAAATATTAAAGCTTGATAATTTAGAAATTTTGATGATACCAAATACCTTGGAAATCGAAGAATTGGATAGAAAAAAAATATAATCAACTCATAATATTTAAATATGATATAAGGAACCGAACATATAATTGTACGAATATTTTTAGATAGTGTATTTATAATTATATATTAGATTAAATTGATCATTTGATTTATATAGTTATAAAAGTATATTAACTTATATTTTAAAATATAATAGTTCTATAAGGAATCTTATTTCAAATCAATGTATAAAAGCTTCTAACTATATCATTGGAATAAATACTTGATCTTATAAAAAATATTCGATTCGAATTTTTAGAAATTTATAATTACCTCCTCAAAGATCCAATATTGATTAATTAATAAATTCTACGAATTGTGAATAATATTGTTTCAAATTTGTATGATGATAAAATCATATATTAATATGATAAATATATTGCTAAATAAAATTGAATAAACCATATATGTTAAATATATAGGCTATATGGATTTATCATTCAAAAGTCGAGGTAGAGATATTAATACAGATATGATTTATCCAAACCTTGAAGAATAATGGTATTAAATAATTTTAATATTAAAAATAAACTTTAAAACTTTAAAAAATTCAATTTTGAGATTGTGTTTTAGCGCAGATATTATAATGTATGATTTTACAATTAAATGGATAAGAATGTTCTGAAACCATATATATAAATATGATTATGTTTGTAAATTCATGGATTTATATATTATTAACTTTTAGTAATTTAAAGTTCTTAATTAGAAATGATAAAAAATACATTTCCTATAAAACAATGGATCGTGAGCTAGACTAATAATATTAAACTTCGATACTAGAGTAATCAAGGTCAATATCTTGACAAGTATATCAAACTGAACATAAATCATTAAGCTAATTTATATTTCATCTTATTAATAGTTTGATAAATTTAATTACTCGAATATATATTTAGTATAATAAAGATTAGTGTTATAAAATTACTAATATTTATGTATATCAAAGTAATTGAATTTTTACATTTAATAGATTGGATTTTGGGAATATTAAAAATTTCCTAAACATTACATTTTGTTTTAATTCTTATATTAATATGGAATCATTAAATATTCAAATATCTTACACAGAGAGGTTTTTACTTTGACAATTTAACTTAAAACATTATTTTATATATATTCAATGAAAAGAGATTTAATTACATGTTTACTATAAAAAGTAAGAAAACTTAATAATCCTCGATATCAGGTATACAGAATCTATAGTGGTTTATAATTTTAAAGAGTATATCTGAAATCTTTTAAATTTAAGCCATCCGATCTTTGATTAAGCTCAAAGCCATCTCTAGAGGCTATAACTTCTAACTTGGAGTTCTCCCTTTGCAAACAATATCTCAATATTATAGCAATTATCATTGTGAAAATCAAAAAGGACATACTAGTAAGATGACTGGGTATAAATCTAGGTGCTTCATTCATACGATACATTTGACCAGAAATAATACCTCCAATATTACCAAAGGAGACAACCATTGCAGATGCTGTACCAGCCTTAGTACTTCCTATCATATTATTATTCAGCCATGATAGAATGATTGGATTACAAGTAGCAACACCAACCACAGCTAAAATAGATCCGAAATACTTCATATGAATAGAATTTACAAGTGCCATGATTAAATATCCAGTCGCACCAACAATTAATGGGATACAAAAATGAAAGCATCGTTCCATCTTCTTGTCTGAGTGATAAGCAAAAGTAATTGTTGTTATAACACCAATAGCATATGGGGGTGTAGTCAAGAGTAATGAGGTGATTTTTGGAAATCCCATACCCGTAATAATTGTAGGAAGGAGTTGAGCATTTGCATATATAGGACAAACAATTCCAAAGTAACCGAGCATATAAAGATAAATTTTATAATCTGTGAGAGCTTCTATAAATTGTTCTTTTCTAAATGCTTTGGCTTCTGAATCCGTATGATCATCCAACAACCTTTGAACCAAGAATTCCCTTTCTAATTGGGAGAGCCATTGAACCTTATTAGGAGTACTAGGTAACAACCACCAACTGGCAATACCCAATAAAACTGAAGGTAATCCCTCAATAATAAAAATCCATTGCCATCCAGATAATCCACCATGCTTATCAATGAAACTAATACCATAAGCCAGAAGTCCACTGAAGGAGCCTGCTAAACTGGTACATGAAGAAAATAGAGCAATTCTAAAGCCTTGTTCCTTACGAGTATACCAAAATGATAAATAATAAATAATCCCCGGAAACAACCCAGCCTCTGCAACGCCCAAGAAAAACCTTCCTGCCATTAAACCTTCAAAGTTCTTCACAGCTGCCATAGCCATAGTAATTGCACCCCAAGTAACCATAATTCGAGCAATCCATTTAGGTGGAGATACTTTTTTTAACATAAGATTGGATGGAACTTCAAAGAGAACATAGCCGATAAAGAAAATGGACAAACTCCAAGAGAATTGTGATTGAGTAAGTTTGAGCTCTTCTTCCATTCGATATATCCTGGCGTAACCAATATTAACACGATCCAAGAATGAGAATAGATATAACACTGCCATGTATGGAATTAACCTCCAATCTAATTTTCTGATTAATTTTTTAACTTCATATTCATCGAACTCATCCTTTGAAGATAATTCGTCTCTTAATTCGATTACTTTTGATTTAGTTGCTATCTTTTTAGTATCATCCATTTTATTAATGACAATAGTGATTTAATATTTTAAGATTTGATAGTCTAATGAATCCGAAATTGATCTATTTATAAACAAAATATGATAGCATTGTTTTAGAATTTCTGACCAATTAATTTTTGTTTTCAATATATTTTTTAATCAATAAATTAAGTCACATTGACGTTAGCATAATGGCATTGATTCAAAAAGGAAAAGTTACTCAATCTGAATCAAAAAATATTAATCCAAGGTTAAAACTTGTGATACATGAATATTCAGAATATTATTCACAAGATCAAGTCTTAAGTTTTAGTGAGTTCTAACAGGATTTAGAACTTCACTTTTTTCTATATTTTATCAAATTTTTGGAATATTATATTCAAAATATTTGATACAGGTTATTACATTCTATAAAACATTATTATTAATTTTTGATATAAATAACTGTAATTACTTATGTTAAAAATTTTATAGGTGCTAAGAAGTTAATAAATAATCAACTTTAAAACAAAATGCATAATTTTACAATTAAATTTTCAATGTAATCATTTTTTTAAAATACTTTGATTGTGATAATTTGATTTAAAATTAATGAGCTTTAAGTAGGAATTTAATATAACAAGTCAAAGATATTATGTAATTTGAATGATTAAAAATAGTATGGTATACAAACAAATTAACTATTATCAATATATTCTCGTGAGTACATCTATTTTATATCGATTATTAATTAATCTTACAAATACGACTTGATTTTTAAAATTGTATCCATTTCACCTTTTATTATATTATAAATGCACTCATATACAATTTAATTTGATAACTCTATCATATTAGTAATCTGGCATTAGTCTGTTCAAAGCTATTTTATATATTACTAAAGGTTAGTTTTTGAATAAATGACTTGTTTATTGATAACTCCAATATTATCTTTGAGACGAATAGACAATCTATCAGCTCTTTTTTCTACAACAATATATAACCAAATCATGCGTTTTTACTCTACCGCTTTTATTTGAATATATTTTTTATAATTCTGAAAATAAATAAAAAATTTAATATAAGTTAAAATCATTGAAACCAGATTATATGAGATTAAATATCTTTCGACATTAGAAAAATATATTATATTCGCTCGTATAACTAGACTGGGGTAAGGTTGTTAGTGTAATAGAAACGCATTTAGTATAAAAATAAAAAAATAATAATTTTTGATACTAATAATATTTCATATTCAGCAATTTTAAAATGTTCAATATGAGCTTTAGAAATTGAGTATGATAAGAATCTTATTATTGGTTTAAATATGTCCAGAGCCAAAACTAACAAAGATATATAAGGGCAATATCATCAGGTTAGCAACTTTATAACTATAATTGATTAAATATTATATTACCTGATTGAAAATATATCTAACACAAAATGAAGAAAATCTTTGAATTTGAATTTAGCTAATCATAAAATCGAATTAATTATCATATCAATGTAATTTTCAAAGTTCATATAAGGATGTAAATAAATACATATTACTATTTTGAAATCAAAACTGCACATTATGTCATGTTTTGTGATGAATTTTTAATAATATATTCATCAATATTTTCGACCAATATCCAACTATATATTAGTTCGTATAGCTTAGGTTCATTCAAATATATCTATAATATATCGAGGTTTAAAAAATATAGATTCTACCGATATTTATGAATCTCTGAAATATATACTCACATATTATATATTGTTATGAAAAGAGGTTTGAGTTCGTTATCAAATCAATTATCAACTCACTACAATCATATTCACTTTAGAAGAGCAAACATTAATTACATTTTTGTTGATTTATAATATTGTTTAAAAAATTCGAAATAGTAGACTAAAATTTTTTTATGTAAGCAATATAAGTTATTTTGCTCTTAATTCTATCAAGGTTCGACTATATTACACTGTTTATATAAATGGATTGTCATAAATGAGTGTTACTATTGCTAAAATATTTGTAGTAGATTATAACAACATAACATGCGGAATAAATATATATAATGAATATATTATATATATTCTATTTCAAAATGATAAACAATCTGTTTTCATTATAATATTAAACTAAAACAGATTCAAATTCAATCCAATCATTTACATATGCGAGAAAAATAATGAATACAATAGCAACAATAATTGATAAAACACAACATCAAAAACATGATTTATATAGTATAACTGCTATATTTTCATTTTAATTTGTTATAAACATTGAGTTAAACACTTAAAGGTTATATAAGCATTTTCAAAATTGCTATTATTACCTAAAATCATCAATAAGCAATTTTGATCATTTTAGATTTATTTCGAGAATTATTAATCTCTAGTAAGTCTATATATTGATATTAAACTATATACTGAGTGCCCAACATTAGCCATTTAAATAAAATCAAATTGAATAAATCATATAATCAAATACTTGGTAGATTATATTTACAAGAAAAAACTATTTAACTATGTATTTATTTTATGTGAAAATTACTTTATTCAATAGTTATAATTGGATATTCGATATTTAGAAAATCCTGAGACTAGAAAAGTTTAAAGTGTATATCTAAAATCTTTCACATTTAAACCATCTGATCTTTGATTACATTCAAAATCTTGTTGGGATGCTATTGCTTCTAATTTTGAATTCTCTTTTTTCAAACAATACCTCAATATCAAAGCAATGATTAAAGCAGCAACCATTAAAGACATATTTGCAAGATGACTGGGTATAAATATAGGTGCTTCGCTGTCACGATACATTTGACCAGCAACAATTCCCGCACTATTACCAAAAGAGACAACCATTGCAGATGCTGTACCAGCCTTAGTACTTCCTACCATATTATTATTGAGCCATGATAAAAGCAATGGATTGCAAGTAGCAACACCAACCACAGCTAAAATAGATCCGAAATACTTCATATGAATAGAATTTACAAGTGCCATGATTAAATATCCAGTCGCACCAACAATTAATGGGATACAAAAATGAAAGCATCGTTCCATCTTCTTGTCTGAGTGATAAGCAAAAGTAATTGTTGTTATAACACCAATAGCATATGGGGGTGTAGTCAAGAGTAATGAGGTGATTTTTGGAAATCCCATACCCGCAATAATTGTAGGAAGGAGTTGAGCATTTGCATATATAGGACAAACAATTACAAAATAGCCGAGCATATAAAGGTAAACTTTGTAGTCTGTGAAAGCTTCAATTAATTGCTCTTTTCTGAAAACTCTTGTTTCTGAATCCGTATGATCATGTAACAATCTCTGGGCCAGAAATTCTCTCTCGGATTGAGTGAGCCATTTTGTTTTGTTTGGAGTACTAGGTAACAACCACCAACTGGCAATACCCAATAAAACTGAAGGTAATCCCTCAATAATAAAAATCCATTGCCATCCAGATAATCCACCATGCTTGTCAATGAAACTAATACCATATGCTAAGAGTCCACTAAAGGAGCCTGCTACACTAGCACATGAACAAAATAGAGCAATTCTTAATCCTTGTTCCTTACGAGTATACCAAAATGATAAATAATAAATAACCCCCGGAAACAACCCAGCCTCTGCAACGCCCAAGAAAAACCTTCCTGCCATTAAACCTTCAAAGTTCTTCACAGCTGCCATAGCCATAGTAATTGCACCCCAAGTAACCATAATTCGAGCAATCCATTTAGGTGGAGATACTTTTTTTAACATAAGATTGGATGGAACTTCAAAGAGAACATAGCCGATAAAGAAAATGGACAAACTCCAAGAGAATTGTGATTGAGTAAGTTTGAGCTCTTCTTCCATTCGATATATCCTGGCGTAACCAATATTAACACGATCCAAGAATGAGAATAGATATAACACTGCCATGTATGGAATTAGTCTGCAATCCAATTTTCTGATTAATTTTTTCACTTCATTTTGGTCAAATTGATGCTTTAAAGGTAATTCACCTTGTAATTCGATATGATCTATTGGTTTGGTAGCTATGACCTCTTTTAAAGGATCTTCCATATCGATCTGAATATTAATAGATTAATATTATATTATACTCTTTGATAGTAAAAGATTGCTAATCAAAAATTATTTTCAAATTCTATTGGATTTAATGAATATTTATATAAAAATTTCATAATACTGTGTTCATTTTTTGATCCGATTGATTATTAATTGTTTAATATGAATTTAATCAAGTCAACCGTTTTGAATGTTTAAATATTAACTCATGATTCGTACATAAAATTTTTCGAAAGCAAAAAACTCTTAATTTATTGATATTAACTGGAAATTAAGAACAAAGGCTTATCATATAATACATCAAGAACGCTATTCATGATATCATAGGTTTAGTCAGTGCATATATATCTCATTGAATTGAGAGATATTCTTATCTTTTAAATCTAACAATATCTTAAGTGGTATGATAGTGAAGTAAAATAAAATTTAAACTAAAATTTGTGTGGATACGGTATAAAGTGGAATTTTGAAAAATAACAATAATAATATTAAAAATGTTTGTAAACTTGGAGTAATTGAATGTCAAAATCTTTGATAATACTCAAAATCGGTAGGTAAAAAATTTCTATATAGAGCGATGAATTATTTGAAATACTCAATATCTTAGCTTTTATAAAAATATTAATTTATTCTATGATATTGAATATAGATCTATTTTAAATTAAAATAATGAAATTAATTTATATTTCAAATCCCTAAATGTTAATTATTTAAATAATGTCCTTGGTTGGTACTTATTGGCAACATAAACTTTTCATTTCAAATATCACAACCCTTTTATTAACACAAATATTTAGCTTTTTTTAACATTAATGTTGTCTTAATACAGAATAATTAAGTTATTAAAGTAATTATTATAATTGATAAATTGTAATATTGAGTCAGGGATATTAAAAAATAATATATACTAATTAAGTAAAATCGATGATTAATACCAGATTATCAATATCATATTGTTATAATAATAGACTAATTCTGAGACTAAAATATTCTTACCTTATTATCCTTTCCTAATAATATAGTTTTCAAATTATTAGAATGAATGTCATCAATATTTGATCATTAATAGAATTGTAAATTAATATTTTTTCTAATGTCATTTTATATAGATATTCTCAAGTTGCAGTTTTATTTAAATATTTATCACACTATGTATTTTTCATTTTAATGATTTTCAATTTAACTTATCACTTCTTACTATACCTTGAAGTGATAATTTTACAAATATTAATTTAAAATTAATATTAGTAGGAATCTAATTGATTAGTAAGGTATCAAAATCATTACATTGAAATATATGCTATAGCTATTAAATATCAGTCAGTTATTTTTTAATATCGTTTTAAAAATTTCCAAATGCAGTTATAATGTATTCAATTTTATAAATTTGTGAATGGATAACAGCATCATTGTTCTTGTTTGTGCTCCATTTTAAAAGTCAATATATTTGAAATTTTAATTTATTTTAATATTAATAAATTTTATTTGAAAATTTTAATTTTTTGATAAGAATTTGAATGTAATTTGAAAGAAAATATTTTTTATATTAAATTATCCAATGTAGTATATTTAAGCTCAAGGCCAAAAAATATACACTAATATGAATGACTAATGTTGAATTAAAATTATGATAACATCAATTGATAATGATATATACTATATACAATTAGATATAATTTATCCGTAAAAATTATATATTATTAACTTTTTAATATACTTGTCATTTTTAGAAATTTGAGTTAGGTAATAAAATTATTTTATAAACATTATAAATATTGATAATATTCAACAAATAGACAAAACTTAAAAACGTTATATTAATTATCAATATATAATTATACCAAATTAGAAAATATTATTGTCGAATCCTGTTCCCTTGGATAAACAAGAACAAGGAACAAGTCCTGAGAACCATCACAAGGATACTCCATTGCACAACCACACCTCCACAAACTCTTAAAATACCTTTAAATACACTAGTGGCTTCTATCATGGAAGCATGATTTTTGGTTTCTACTCAAAATTACATTTCTACTTCCAATTATCCTCTTCTGTACCCATCACTTCCAAGAGTAACACTTCTACCTTAGTGTTACTAGAATCACTCATTAACTTATTACCAGTTATATTATTCAACATACTTATTCCAATAATAAAATCAATTCTACTACAACTTTTTTTATTTTTTTTTACTCATTACTACATAATTTTACAACGTAGCTCTCATTCGTTTTAATTTGCTCTGTTTGCGATTAATTCCATATGATGAACCTAATCGGATAGCCATCGCGACTCAACTGGTCCTCTTGGCTCCTAGAGTTGTAGATCAAATAGTCACTTATATCTCTGACCATCGTGACGAAGTATTGGAGCTGGCATTAATACCCTTAGCTAATCTTGTTACAATAATGTTAATTTGTTATAATTATTCTTTGATTTTATCAGTTATAAATTGATTAATAATTAGAAATACACTTTTTATATATTATGCCTTCTAATCAGTAATTAACTTATTATATTCATTATATTTTATTCCATTTATCACTAAAAATGGTTTGTTTTTTTTGTTTTGGTTTAAAAATTATACAAGATCAGCTAGTACATATATATTGTAGCTAGGCCTATAGAATTTAATTATTGTATTTTTTCAAATATTAAATAAATATACAATTCAGAGAAAGATTATATTATAGAGTAAATTGAATTTCTTTATGTTTAGATTATTTGGAATTTGGTTAAACCCAATAACATCTTGTGTTGTTATCGTATTTAGCTTTAGAGTTGTCTTTGCTTAAACAATATCTTAATATAATTAGTTATTAATGTTATAATCAAAAAGATTATTTTAAATAAATTTCTGGGTATAAAATTTAGAGCTTTATAAATAATTAAATTTAACCAAAGTTGATTAAAGTTAATCACCCTTAACTAAGTCTTTTATAAAGTTTAGAGATTTTAAAGAGTTATACTTTAATATTAATTTAGAAAAATAACTCAATTAACTATTAGATCAAAGAAGAATATATATCTAGCAGCATTAATATCTAAATTTATCTTTATATAACATTAAAGACACATGAAAGTCTTAATTGAATTTCTATATATGCGAATATCTATAATTACCACATATTTTGCCTGTGAGATGATTATCAAAAATGATTTCCTTATACCAAGTTATACTCTTGTTTTATTTAGTAATTTTTGCTAAATTAGAAATGAAACTATTTTAATAATGTTTTTGTAGCTTTAATCTTGGTAAATTTTTTTACTACTTTTTCTTTTTAAATTCAAAAAGCAAAATAATATGATATTATTCAATAAGCAATTTAGTAAATTTTTTTATATATTTTGCCTATAATGCTTTTAATACTCTAGTTGATCCTTTTTGCGGTTTTTGATCTTATAATGTTCTTCTATTGCAGTTTTTTTTCTTAGTGCATTTGGTTTTTAGTTTATTATTATTGATATGAAGAAGATAATAAGACTTTCTAACATCTTTATTTTTTTATAAATTATATAAATATGAGTAACCTATTGTATTAGCTTATATATTAAGATCATAAGCTAAAATCCTTTTTTAAAATTATATTTCACTTATAGTTTAGCTATCAGTTTTGATTTTTAATGAAATTAAAATACAAGATAAATTTACTTATTTTTATCTTTTGAAAGTAGTAAGTATAATTAACCTTTTTTGGCAATATTTTAATTATATGAATTAACTTACTATTAAACAAAGCAAGATAAGAAATATCCAACTATTTTAATATTTTACTTGAATTGTAATTGATTTGACTTTTTTGATTTTTATATTTAATTAAAAATCTTTTTTATAACAAAATTAAATATATATAATTCAAAATTTACTAAATCATTTTGAATTTCATAAGAAGCTTATAATGCTCAATGGTTTGTATCTTTAAAATATATTTAAATCAATATATCATATTTAGTTTTTTTAGTTTTTAATATATTATTATTATTCTTTTGATCAAAAAATTCATTATATGACTATTTTATAATTTTAAACTTTTTTTATCAATATTTTCTTGATTTATAAATCTGAAAGTATTTATTTAATTTCTTTTGTGTTTTTTATACAATTATTTTTCATTTATCTTTTACTTTTATTTTAAGTTTTTATTTTCTTTTTTTTGTTCAGTTTAATTTATTATTTTTAGTTATATATTAAATTTAATTAAAAAAACTATTTATAAATAATCTTATAAAATAATATATTTTAATATTATATATTAAATTTATTTATTTTAGGTTAGGTTTTTTATATTTAATTTAATATTTATTAAGGTTTAAAAATTAAATATCAAATATTATATTATAACTTAACTTTTAAAATATATTATAAAATGATATTAAAATGTAATTTAGGTTTTTTATATTTAAGATTTATTTAAAGTTTGAAAAAATAAAATCAAAATAATAATTTTAACTTATAATTACTAAAAAATAATCTTTTTATTTTTTTAATAAATAAAAGAACTATTTTTATCATATATTAGATATTATAAATTAACTATAAATAAGTCCTAATAAAAGTTTAATATTTGTAAAGAAATTAAAATTATTTATTTAAAAAAGTTATAATATAGTTTGTTGGTAATATTATTAATAATATATATATATATATATATCAATTGATAATTAATTCAAAATATTATTTAAATACTCATTTATATATCAAAAATCAATTATCATTTCTAGAATAGTTACTAATTAAGTTATTATATAAAAATATATTATTTTATTGATGAATTTTTATCTATTTTAAAATATTATTTGTTTTAAAATTTATATAGATTGTTTGAACATTTTAAATATAAATTTAATTTTTAAAATATTCATTTAATTCTATTTTACAAAAATAAAATAAAAGATCTATTTATTAAAGAATAAATTCAATCTATGATTTGAAACTTAAAGAAATCCAAAAATATAATTTATAAAGATTATATTAAGGATTTGATTTTCAAATGAAACTATCATTGCTGAGATTATACTAGTATTAATATCTCCTAACATATTATTACTATATCAAAATAATGATACTAGAGTATTTAAGCAAATATTTAATATCTAAAAAATTACCTATATAATAGATAAAATTATTAAATCACAATAGCATAATCAGAGATAGGAAAATAACGTTAACAAATAGGAAATATATACTAAAGCATTTTTTATATGTTTATCAAGATGATAAGTTAATAACAATAACAAAACAATATAGCATAAAGAAAAATTATCAAAATTAAGGATTTCTGTCTATTAATCTGTATATTAATAATAATTATTAGAAAAAGTAATACCAAAAAACGGTCAAATAATCTTAATTTATATAAGTATAGATAACTTTATAATCTGCGAGCGATTTAATTAATTGCTCTTTATGAAACATCTTGATTCTAGAATTAGTATGGTTATTCTATATTCTTTGAATTAAATTTCTCTTTCTAATTGTATGAGCCATTTAAACTTATTAAAGGTACTGGATAAAAGTCATCAGCTTGCAATACCTAATAAGAATGAAGATAACCCCTCAATAATAAAAATACACTGCCATCCAAACAAACCACCATGCTGGTCAATAAAGTTTATACCATTTGCTAAGAGACCACTAAAGGAGCTTGCTAGACTTAGAGCTGAAAATAATAAAGCCATTCTTAAACATTGTTCTTTATAAGCATATCAAAATGATAGATAGTATATAATTCTGGGAAATAATCCAACCTTTGAAAGACCCAAGGAAAACCTACCAGCCATCAAATATCCAGAATTTTTGGCAACTTCTAATTCCATAGTAGTTTCACTTCAAACGACAATAATGCTCGAGATCCATCTTGGAAGAGTTACTTTTTTAAGAAAAGGTTGGAGGGAATTTTAAAAAGCATACAACTGATAAAGAAAATTCATAGTGCTTAAAAACATCGAGGTTGGTTAGGGTTTGGTTCTTATTCCATTCTACAAATTCTAGTAAATCCTATATTTACGCTATCCAGAAACCAAAACAAGCATTTTAAAAATAAATTTGGAATAAATCTCCAATCTATTTTACAAATTAATTTTTTTACTGTATATTTGTCAAATTTGTCAAAACTTGATGATTTTCCCACTAATTCAGAATTCTTTGATTATTATATAAACTGCAGTCCTTTTTAGGATTTTTGATTTTAATTGTAAAGTATGAGCAACACTTGATTATACTTAATATATTAATCGATATTCATTAAATACTGAGTTGATGACTATTTTAAAGTATATTTTGATCAAATAGTATATATAGTCAAAAATTTAATTAGATCTTTAGCTGATTTTGTAGTATTATTTATTTTTTGTTACAAACTGATCTGATGAAATCACAAATAATCAAATTTATTATAATATTGACAAATTGAACAACAGTTGTAATTAAATGAGAATAGTACGAATTAATGATATAACTGATAAGATCATTAAACATCATTTTCTTTAATAAGTGTGAGTATATAATAATTCAACATTGTAAAATATATTTATTATGGAAAGTTTGCTATATAATAATATTGATATAATTCAAATTACTGCAACCTTATGTTAGTATTGAAAACATCAGCTCAAGCTACATCAAAAAATTTTTGATTATATATTTATACTAAATTCAAAATATTGGTGTTATATATTATGTTTCATCTTTTTTACTGAATACTCATATTATAATTCATTATTCCAGCCTTAGAAATAGCATTATTATAAATAATACATTTTTGACCAAATAGGTTAAAATGTTATACAATAAAATATCAATCCATATTATTAATATATACTTTTAAAACTATCTAACTTTTCAGACAAATCAATTATATTCTAATATTAAAATAGCCGATTACAAATCAAATATAATTGAGGTATCTTCAAAACTGTTTCAAACTTATTGAATCAAAATATGTGCTATTCTGATAAATCTATTAATTTTAGATTAAAAATGATAATCAATAGGGGCAAATTGTAAATACTTACATTTACAGCCTACAAAATAAAATTTTATTTTAATTTCTAATATTAATTTTGATACTATAATGATAAAAACTTAATAATTCAGTCAATTTTTGACTTTATAATAATAATTATTTATAGATATATTATAATTCATGAGTAAATTTGATTAATTTCATATATTAAATTTTATATTATATAATAAACATCTTTTTCATTAATCAATCTCCCTATAATTTCGATCAATTAACTTAAATATCAAATAATTTCCACGATGTATTTTCAATTATAAATTTAAATAGATATTAAATCAAGAAGTTAATTTATATTAAGTTGAGTTAATTGACACTTGATTATATTGTTAAAATACCATGAATAGATTAACTTGACATTCCATAATTAATGCTCTATCCCAATGCAATAAGCCCTATCACGTAACAGAATTATCAAAATGGCAATTCCAATGTTTAATTGAAATCTATGGAAAATTCAAGGCCCTTTATTGAGAATTCAATGATGAAAAATTATTAGGAGTATTCAAAATAATTTGAATATAATAAATTTAAAATAATTTATTAGTAATTATCTTTCAGTTGTTAATAATATATAAAGGCAAGTTCAAAAAACACTTAATTATGAAATAATTCATTGACTGAATATATTATATATCATAAATATATTATAATATATTATAATATATTATTCAAATAGTCAGGATCAAATTACATTAAAATATAATCAAGTACAAGTAAATAATTTCAAAAAAAAATTATAAAAAAATTAATAATATAA
Organism: Conidiobolus incongruus B7586; assembly: GCA_000697335.1. Classification (NCBI taxonomy): domain Eukaryota; kingdom Fungi; phylum Entomophthoromycota; class Entomophthoromycetes; order Entomophthorales; family Conidiobolaceae; genus Conidiobolus; species Conidiobolus incongruus. Next base: position 20,600 of record JNEM01016562.1, read on the forward strand.
AAAGTCTTAAAAAATTGAGTTTTATATACATATTAATTTCAAAATCAATATATTAACATTTTTATAATTAATTTGAATATTATTCATATATTACTTAATATTGTACAGTTAAAGAGTATATCTGAAATCTTTTAAATTTAAACCATCTGACCTTTGATTAATTGTGAATTCTTCTCCTAGAGAATCGAGCTTTGTGTTCTCCTTTTTAAGGCAGAATCTTAATAATAAGGCAGTAATCAGCGACATTATGATGAATGCCATGTTTGTAAGATGACTGGGTATAAATCTAGGTGCTTCATTCATACGATACATTTGACCAGAAATAATACCTCCAATATTACCAAAAGATACAACCATAGCAGAAGCAGTTCCAGCCTTAGTGCTTCCCACCATATTATTATTGAGCCATGAAAGAAGGATAGGGCTCGCAGCGCCCACCCCCATTACAGAAAAAAATGCACCCAAGTACCTGATATTATTTAAATCTACAATTGCCATGATTAAAAATCCAATACCAGCAATGAAAACAACAAGGCAAAAATGGAAACATCTCTCCATCCTTTTGTCAGAATGATATGCTATAGATATCGTTACAAGAACTCCGACAGCATGTGGGGGAGCTGTCATGAGTAATGAAGTTACTTTTGAAAATCCCATACCACGAATGATTGTGGGAAGTAGGTTGGACATAGCATATGCAGGACAAATAAACCCAATATAGCTTAACATATATAGATAAACTTTATAATCTGTTAGAGCTTCAATTAATTGCTCTTTGCGAAACACTTTGGTTCCAGAATCAGTATGGTCATTCAACAATCTTTGAACCAAGAAATCTCTCTCTTGTTGGCTAAGCCACTTTGCTTTGTTTGGGGTACTTGGTAGTATCCACCAAGTCGCAATACCCAATATTACTGAAGGTAATCCCTCAATGATGAAAATCCACTGCCATCCAGATAATCCGCCATGCTTATCAATGAAACTAATACCATATGCTAAGAGTCCACTAAAGGAGCCTGCTAGACTTGAAGCTGAAAATAATAGAGCCATTCTTAAACCTTGTTCCTTACGAGTATACCAAAATGATAAATAATAAATAATCCCTGGAAACAACCCAGCCTCTGCAACACCTAAAAAGAATCTTCCTGCCATCAATCCTTCAAAGTTTTTAACACCTGCTAATGCAACCGTGATCACACCCCAGGTAACCATAATACGAGCAATCCATTTAGGAGGGGTTACCTTTTTTAACAGAAGATTGGATGGTATTTCAAATAAGACATAACCTATAGAAAATATAGATAGCGACCAAGAAAACTGAGATTGGGTAAGGTTTAACTCCTTTTCCATTCTATAAACTCTAGCGAACCCAATATTAACACGATCTAAGAATGAAAATAGATATAATAGAGCCATATATGGGATTAACCTCCAATCTAATTTTCTGATTAATTGTTTCACTTTGTATTCATCAAATACGTTGTTACTAAGTACATGATCTGTTAATATATCATCATCTCTTCGTTCACTAGTTGACCGAATTGATTTGCCATTTTTCATATTTTAAACTAAAATATTGAATTTTCTATAACTTGTCAAAAAGTTATATTGTGATCAATTTGTAATGAACAAATGTAAATATAAATGTAGCTTTTTACCATTTATATATCAATACATGTCCAATTTTTTCTCATAGTTTTTCTAAATTAAACCTCAATTTCCATCAATCTATTAATCCACCCAATTTTAAATTACTTGAAATTCAATAAAAGCCATCAAATATTTACTAAAAAATAAGAATTATTTTATGGTTTATTGAATATTAACTAATTATTTATAAGGAACACTTTAAATCATTCAATAACTGAAATATTACAAGTTTTATCTAAAATTTTGGATGGTAAATATTTAACCAATGTTTTTTATTATTTTTTTATAATATATTATAATATATAATCTGTCATTTATATATTTTTTATGACGTTATAAAATTTTGAAAAATTTATGGGATTAATTATAGAAAAATAATATTAAAAAACTTGTTGTAAGTACTCAAAATAATACAAAAGCCAATTATATTTATTCAATAATGTGACTTACAAGTAAAAAAAAACAAAATGTTTTTTAAAACCCTTCATTACTTGAATTAAAATTTTAAACATATGGCATATGGTAAAATTGATGAAAAAAGAACTTTAATGTTGAACTATTAAGATCACTTAATTATTTGATAATTAAATATTACCACATTTAAAAGCAAAAAATATATTTTATCAATTATGAAAATTAATAATAAAAATGATTAATTAATTTTTTCAATAATCTCTGGGAAAATGCTTAACTTATATTCATAAAGATTATTTTATAAAGAAATTTGAAATTATATCTATATTTAATCAATAATTCCCAACAATTAAATTGAACTTAATATAATTTTCAATCAATAACTTGATATTTGATATTTTTGTACATTTGTTAATTATTAAAATCCATCAATTATTTAGTAAATTCTTTATTATACAATATTATCAATAATAGTTAATATTATATTTTATTCTTGCTTACATATATAATCCGACTTAAAATAAATGCAATTAATTTGAAATAACTTTCTCAGATATTACTAAACAAAATATTACGAATTGATAAAGGTTTTGTTAAGAAAAACTTGAGACAAGTTGATTAAATAATAAATTGTTGAATTTATTAAAATCAGTAAATATATTTTTTTTCATACTTTATAACTTATAATAACCCATAATTTGGGTGTAAAAATAGAAATCATATTTAAAATAAAATTGATTAACACCGATATTAACTATCTATATTTAATATTTTGATATACAAATTTATGTTGAATTTTGAAACTTACTTAGCAATGATTTAATATAATTATTTAAAGATTTAATAAAACTTGCATTTATTCTTAACTATTCGAGCTTATATTTTTCATTATCTTAAAACTTGATTTTTAAAATATATATTAAATAATAATTATTAGAAATATCATAAATTTAATATATATTATTTTACAAACTTTCAGACATATTCAAAGTGCATAGAACAATATAGTTCCAAAAATTGCTTAAGAATAAATTTATATCAAAATATAATATAATGTTTAAGATAGAAAATCTTATATGATTAAAAAATTATAATGATATTTAAAAATATTGCCATTATTCAAAGGATTTTAATTTTTCTTGTATTAATAAAATATTACTTAAATAATATGTATAAAAATATATACAATTATAGCGTAAATCTGAAATTTCTTACGTCTAAACCGTCAGACCTTTCAATAATTGTAAAATCTTCGCGAGCTGCCATTTCATCTAATTTTGTATTTTCTCTAATTAAGCAATATCTTAAAATAAGTGCAAGGATAAAAGACATGATAATCAAGGCCATATTTGCTATATGACTAGGAGTGTAAGCAGGAGCCTCAGTTATACGATACATTTGACCAGAAATGACACCTCCAAGGTTACCAAAAGAAACTACCATTGCAGATGCTGTACCGGCTTTGGTACTACCTACCATATTATTGTTGAGCCATGATAAAAGCATGGGACTCGCCGAAGTGATACCAATTACAGCGAAAAACGATCCTAAGTACTTGATATTGTTAGTAGCTCCAACTGCCATAATTAAAAAGCCAATAGCACCAATTATTAAAATGAAGCAAAAGTGGAAACACCTTTCCATCTTTTTATCAGAGTGATAAGCTATAGAAAGGATTGTCACAACACTGACAGCATAAGGTGCAGCTGTTAAGAGTAAAGTTGAAACTTTAGAAAATCCCATGCCTTCAATAATAGTCGGGAGAAGCTGTGCCATCGCATATGCAGGACATACATATCCAAAATAACTTAACATGTATAAATATACTTTATAATCTGTAAAAGCTTCTATTAATTGTTCTTTTCTGAAAACTCTCGTTTCAGAGTCAGTATGATCATTCAAAAGTCTTTGAACTAAAAATTCTCTTTCCGATTGAGAAAGCCACTTAGCGTGATTTGGGGTGCTTGGTAATACCCACCAAGTCGTTATACCCAATAAAACTGAAGGTAATCCTTCAATAATGAAGATCCATTGCCATCCAGATAATCCACCATATCCATCAATATAGCTGATACCATATGCTAAGAGACCACTGAAAGAACCTGCCAAATTCGAAGCTGATAATAAGAGAGCCATTCTTATACCTTGCTCCTTACGAGTATACCAAAACGACATGTAATAAACTATTCCTGGGAATAATCCAGCTTCTGCGACACCTAAGAAAAATCTCCCAGCCATCAAACCTTCAAAGTTCTTGACAGCTGCTAATGCCATAGTGATAGTTCCCCAGGTAAACATGATACGGGCGATCCACCTCGGAGGAGTTACTTTTTTCAAGAGAAGATTAGAAGGGACCTCAAAGAGGACATAACCAACAAAGAAAATAGATAGTGTCCATGAGTATTGAGCTTGGGTAAGTTTTAGTTCTTTTTCCATTCGATACACTCTAGCAAAGCCGATATTTACACGGTCTAAAAATGAAAACAGATATAAAAGAGCCATATATGGGATTAGCCTCCAGTCCAATTTTCTGATTAATTCTTCTACTTTGATATGATCATATTTATTATTATTCAAAGTTGATTGATTAGTTTCAAAATCTTCTTTTGATTTAGAATTTACGTTTATATTTTTTACAGCATCTTCCATATTTAGTGTGAAATAATTATATTATTCGTTCAATAATTTAAACATAAATTTGATATATTTATTAAGAAATTTAAATTTATTAATGCATCAATGAAAAGGTGACATGACCAATATTTATATCCAAATTTGAAACAGTGATGTTATACATTTTACCTAATATATCTACAATCTTAATTTTTTCAAGTTTACCATAACACCCACTATTCAACTCTCCAAAAAAATTTCTAATATTGAACAACCAACCAAAATGAATAGTGAAGACAAATGATTTTATTTCATATTAGACTCCAATAGTGTGTAAGTAATTTTATAACTTTGAGAAAATTTAATTTAATCAATATTTTAAAATACTAATTTACAAATTAGCAAATCAGGAAAAATTAATTCTTATTTTATTTCTAATACTCATAAACTCTCAATATCCTATTAAAATCAAATTTATAAAAATTTATTTAAAATATAAATTTTTAAATTATTAAACAGTCTTAAATATTTAATTTCAATTAAAATAAATATTTTATATTTTTTAATTATTTTAATTATAATGATAAGATATGAAATCATGGGATTTATTAAATCAACTCAACGAGTGAAAATATCAAAGATCTTAATATCAAATTACTTAAGTATAATTAAAATTTTTCAATTTAAAAACATTGTTATATAATTAATAATTAAATAACAAAACAGTAAAATTAAGAAAATTTTTACTTAGTAAAAGATGTTAATTTATGAAATACTGTTTCAAAGCATATTATGATCAATCATAATTAAATAGAATTGGAACAAAATAAAAATGTCTAAATTATTTATTATTACACATAATTTGAATTGATACTAATTTTTATCTTTCCCGACAACCATTATAAAATTGAAAGGAAATATTAATTTGTATATTCATGCTTACAAGATGATATAAACATATATTAATAAGCTTATACATAGTAAAAAATTTCCTAGTAGATAAAACATGGATTCATTTGCTATAAAAATATGAGGTATATTACGAATTGTAAATATAAATTAAAATGTACTATTTCTGTATGTGTAAAAGTCGGATTAATTTATTGATATTATCATTATTATTGTTGTAAAACTCTACTATTTACAGTTCCATAAGTTTTAGAATGGTTAAAGTTGATATTGGGATTATTATTGTTAAAAGTCATTCTTTCAGATAAAAGTTGTTAGATTTAATTATGAGTAAATCATAAATTCATATAAAGGTAAAAAAGAGATATCTTTATTGCTTTAAGAAAAATAACATATTTATATTATAGAAAATATAATGATAATATTAGTTATATTTATTAAAACATTTTTTATTAACAAGATCATACTTAATTCTATAACTCATATATACAATTATTATTATTATTATTTCAAATTTAATGTTTATATAATATTAATAATGTCAATCTCACTAATTATAATGAAATTAATTTTTGTAAAAACATTAATTACCAATTTAATTTATAATGTAAATTATAAGGCTCCATAATATTATATTTATAAAGTGGTTAATTAATTAATTAATAGAGTTTAAATTGAAGAAAAAATCTCTATATTTTATATATCAAATAATTATGATTATTGATTAGTAATGTTATTATAATATTTAAATTTTTTTAAAATAACGCACTAGAATTAATAGATATATATTTAGTGAAATGTTAATCATGGTAATAATAATATATATTAATAATTGTAAACATAATACATAATATGCAAAAATATCTCTTTTTTTTCAAGAATAAAAACAAATTTTAAAAATTGAAAAAGAATAATAATCATAATAATTAATTAAAATATTAGGTTCTTTAATTGATCTCGTATTTATCAATAACATATATGACATTAATATCAACATTTTGTTTATAGAAGTGTATAATTGAAGATACTATCACTAATCTTATTATAGAAGATATTCATTACAAGTAATTAATATGATTAGATTGGTAATATTTGATGTATTTAAATATAAATATAATGATAAAACATCAATATTGAATATATCAATTAATATTGTAAAAAATAGATAAATAAAAACAAAATTATATCAAATTTTTGAATAGGTAATCAATAATTTTTATAGCACACTTTTATAGGATATTGTTGTAAAATTTTAAATTATGTCATATATATATTTAAATATTGGTGTAAAAAATAATTATTTTATATTTGAAATCTACTATTTAATAAAATTATCTGATAAATGTAAATATATTTCAATTTTGTATTCTGCTGCATCTACTTTTAATATTGAAAATGATGATTTTAACAAAAATATCACTATTACTCTAATTGTGCATAATTAAATCATCTGAAGTTTGATAACGTTGATTTGAAGGTAAACAGCTGTAAGTAGAATATTTAAAATATATTAATAAACATCATTGTTTTTTGAATCACGTGACTTGAAGTAATAGCCATCATGAACAAAAAGCGATTAGATGGATTATAGAAAGAATAGTGATTTTCTGTTAATTGTGCAATCATTTAAAGATTATTAACAAGTGTAAAATTAGATCGATCTTTAAAATAGCAAGATCGTGAAAAAAAATAATGAACCAAATATGCATTTCATTACAATAATAAGACTATTGTATTATTAAACTCATTCTATTACAATTAAAGGGTAAAGCGGAAATCTTTCACATCTAAGCCATCTGATCTCTCATTAACTTTAAATTCTGGAGCAGAGTACATAGCATCTAATTTGGCATTTTCTCTACTCAAACCATATCTTAATATTAAAGCAATAATTAATGACATAATCATAAAGACCATATTTGTAAGATGGCTGGCGGTATATACAGGAGCCTCAGTTATACGATACATTTGACCGGCGATTATTCCTCCAATGTTACTGAATGATACAACCATTGCAGATGCTGTACCAGCCTTAGTACTTCCGAGCATGTTGTTATTGAGCCATGAGAGATGGATTGGAAGAGAGGTGGCAATACCCATAACAGCAAAAAATGCACCCAAATACTTGATATTATTAGAGTTTACAACTGCCATAATCAAAAATCCAATAGCACCAACTGTAACAGGAAGACAGAAATGGAAGCATCTTTCCATCTTCTTATCAGAGTGGTAAGCTAATATAATAGTTGTGACAACTCCTACGGCATAGGGAGGAGCTGTCAATAGTAAAGAGGTTAACTTACGAAATCCCATACCACTGATAATTGTAGGAAGAAGCTGGGCCATAGAATATAAAGGACATACAAATCCAAAGCAACCGAGCATATAAAGGTAAATTTTATAATCTGTGAAAGCTTCAATTAATTGCTCTTTGCGAAACACTTTGGTTCCAGAATCGGTGTGATCATTTAGAAGTCTCTGAGCCAAAAAGTCTCTTTCAGGTTGAGAGAGCCATTTAATGTGATTGGGAGTGCTGGGCAAAAGCCACCAAGTAGCAATTCCAAGCAGTACTGAAGGAATCCCCTCAATGATGAATATCCATTTCCATGCAGATAGTCCGCAAACACCATCAATGTAACTCATACCATAAGCAAGCACTCCACTAAAAGCTCCAGCTAAACTAGCAGCTGAATAGAATAAAGCAATTCTCAAACATTGTTCCTTACGAGTATACCAAAAAGATAAGTAGTAGATAATCCCTGGGAATAACCCAGCTTCCGCAACTCCTAAGAAAAACCTTCCAGCCATCAAACCTGGAAAATTAGTAACAAAAGCCAATGCTATCGTAATAGCACCCCAAGTGACCATAATGCGAGCAATCCATTTTTGAGGAGTTACTTTTTTCAAAAGAAGATTTGAAGGTACTTCAAACAAAATATAACCAATAAAGAATATAGAAAGGGCCCAAGAGTATTGAGAATGTGTAAGATGTAACTCTTCTTCCATTCTATATACCCTTGCATATCCTATATTGACACGATCCAAAAATGAAAATAAGTACAGCAAAGTTAAATATGGAATCAATCTAAAATCTAGTCTTCTAATTAATTTTTTAATTCTAATATCATCAAATTCATTTTCTGATCTTTCATCAATTTCAATTGAATAATTTGAATTAATAAAAGTTTTAATAGTATTATTTTTAATATTCATAATTATCTTTATAATATTAAAATTAAGAATAATTAAAAATTATAAATTATTTAAGTTCAGTTAGAATATTTAAAGTATAGAGAATAAAAGTGACTGGTACATAAAATACTACAACAGATCAGCCTTAATGAATATCTTTATAATTTTTGTGATTAAATTTAAATTTCCTAAATTAACCAAATTTGAAATTTAATTAATTTCATTCCGATAAATAACTGATGTGTTGAATTGTTTTCTGATCTTCATATTCTACGTTAAAATTATAAACCCATTTCAGTAACTAAAAAAAGAATAATATAACCTTTCAGTTGTTTACTTGAATTTTGATTCATTGATTGGTTCTGTAAATCAAATAAGTTACTTTGGAATGTTTCAAAAGAGAATATGTTTTTTTATCTTTTAATAACTTTAATTTATAGATTATTATTTTATATTTTAATGAGAAAACTCAATAGTAATATATTAGATTTAAATTGATACCTAAATAATCATAATCTTATATCATTTTGTCATTTACAACTATTTGTATTTATATAAAAAAATTTTTATTATTGATATTGTAATTGTCACATTAATTACCCAATCATAGCTATCAATATACAATTTCCAACTAATTATTTATTAATCATCGTTAATTGCTTATATAATTTCAATAAATTATTTATAAGTCTATAGTTAGATATATAATTGAAAACATAATATATTTCAATTATCTGTACTATGACGACATAATAATTTGAAATAATTTCTTGCTTATTATTTAATTAAGTTTAATATTTTTAAATTTTAATAATATTTTAAATATTAAATAGCTTTACTATATTATATTTAATCAAAATTAAATTCATTCATTTAATTTTAATTTAATATCTTTAAAATATCATGTTTTTGACATCCTAAGAGCAATAATTAAAATAACTGATATAATTTGAAAGTATTCTTTTGATTTATAAAGAATAAAATAAATTTTCAAAAGTATATTGATATAAACTGTATAAATTATGATGATGGGAAATAATCTTGTCAATCACTCAAAAAACTAAGATTATTACACTAAATCAAATGGTTATATTCGAGTTCCCATTTCTTCAACTTTAATATTTTATTATCATGAACAAACTAATAAACATATTTCTTTTATCCTTATTCTAAAACTATCCAGTCTCTAAGTTTTTCTCTTAACTCTTACAGAAGTATTAAGTTATAATAATTATAAGATATTTATTTTACACAAAGAACCCAATTTACCATAAGCTATTTTTATCTCATTTAGTAAACCCTATTAATTTCCCTTATCTCTGTGGTAAGCTATTGTTTATCACTGGTGATTCCTTGTTTAAGCTCTTAAAGTCTATTTCCTCCAATAATTATAGTTGTCAATGAATATCAAAACTATATTATGATAAATATAAATAGATATAATAAATTTTTAGTTTTTAACATTTGAAGTATATATTCCTATTTTAAAATTTTTATAAATTATATAATATTAATACATAAATTGAATAATAGAACAAATTTAAAATTAAAATTATATGAATAAATTAATAGATGATATAAAATTAATAACCTTATTTATTATTAATAATTTTTTTTCTATTTTTAATAATTTTTTAATATCTAAAAAATAGTTCTTTTAATTAAAAATTGAAATTTAATATTTTACAAACCAATTTAATTTATTTGCAAAATTTTTTTAAGTTGATTTTTTAATTATTTAAAGCAATTATAATTATATAAGTTATAATTAAGTGAATATATTAGATATGGTAACTTTTTATAATTTTTTATATAAAAAATCTTTTATAGTTTCAACTTTATATATTTTATTATTAATATGAAAAAAAATAAATATTTTAATTTATATTCAAAATATTATTAAAAAATTACTTTATATAAAAACATAATATATAATTTATCATTAATTGATTTTCTTTAAGATATTAAATAAAAAAATAATATATCATTATAATTTATTATAATAATTAACATTTATTTATTAACAAAATGTTTATTTAAAAGGATTTGTAAGATGTGTATAAGAGACAGGAATATATCTTATTTATTTTAATTATAATTACTTTAATTTATTCTTAAATTTTAATTCAATTATAATATATTTATTCTATATTTTTATTAATTAATCTAAGTTTAAATATAATTATATATAATATACCTATATAATTAATATTTAATTACTTGAATAATCTTTTATTTCAAATAAAAAAATATTTGTTAATATATTTTTCATTTTATTAATAAATAAAAATTTATAGTAAAAATTAGTTTTTTTAAATTTTAATAGATTTTAAATAATTTTTTTTAGCTATAAAATTATATATCTAGCAATATATAGTAATTTTAGATAAAACACTATTTTTATAAGCTATTTGTAAGTTTTAAATCATTTTAAAGAGTTTATAATTAAATTTTAAGGATATAAAAATAAAAGCCTTTTGATAATTATTATTAAGTTTAAATATAATTTATATTTAAATATAAATTTTAAAATCAAAATATTACAATAAAAAAAACAATTAAAATTCAATATATATACAAAT
>JNEM01016564.1:0-14289 GCA_000697335.1 Conidiobolus incongruus B7586
TATAGAATTGAAGAAATTGGAAATTTTTTAATTTTTGATTTTTCAAATAAATTATTAATTTCAAAAAATATATATATAGAATAAATAAGAAAATATATAGTTTTGAAATATATATATAATAATTTTTTTGATTAAAAAAATAATTTTATAAAATTGGTTTTTTAATTTAACTATATTTCAATTAAATAATATTCATCTAAAGTGTTTTATTTTAATATTAGTAAAACTTAACCATAAACCTTTTAAAATCATTTAAAATTCTCAAGTAGCTTTCAATAATAAAATATTATTTAAATCAATAATTTATTACTAGATAAATTATTTTAAAGATAAAAAAGAAATTACTTAAAACTTATTAAAATCTAAAAGATTAATTTCAATTATCATTCTTTTAATTATTGATAAAATAAAAAATATATATTAAAAAATAACTTTTTATTTTAATTAAAAAATCATTAAAATACTTTAATATTAGTTATATAAATATTTTATATATATTAAAGTTTAAATTAAAATTAATTAATAAAAATATAAAATAAATACTTTATAGTTTAATTAAAAATTAAAAAAAAGCTAAAGTAATTATTGTTAAATAAAACTTACTAAGGTATAGTTAGAAACTAAAGCTTTTATAATAAATTATTATAATTAATATATCTTAAAATTTTTTATATAATTCTTTATTAAAATATAAATTAAAATGTTAGATTAAGTTAAATTAATCCTCTTTATAAATTCTTTTAAATAAACACTATATTAATAAGCAAATGTTAATTATTATAATAAAATATAATGGCATATATTATTTTTATTTAATTCTTAAAGGAAAATCAATTAATAGTAAACTTTTTATTTCTTTTTTAAATAAAACTATTTCTAACTAGTATTCTCAATATAATTTAATAAAACCTATTATTTTGTATGATAATTATAAAATACATAAATCTAAAGTTATAAAAAACTTTTTAATTAAAAATAACTAGAAAAAACTACTATATCTAATATATTCTTTAGATTATAACTTATGTAATTATAATTGTTTTAGGTAATTAAAAAACTAGCTTATAAGAAAAAAAATTTTTGCAGGAAAATTTAATTGGTTTGTGAAATATCAAATTTCAATTTTTAATAAAAAGAATTATTTTTTAAATATTAGATCTTTGTTAAAAATATAGCAAAAAGTTATTAGAAATAAAAAAATTATTAATTTTATATTATATATCTATTTTTATTTTTTATATATTAAAAAATATATTTTTTTTTCAATTATAAAAAATTCCTATTATTTAATTTATAAAATAATATTATAATTTTTTTAAGAATATTTTAAAAGGATTTAAATTATAAAATAAAATTATAGTTTAAAGATTTATTTATGGCTATGATATTATAATATAATTTAATAATTTCAAGGCTTAATATCAATAATTTTATTACTATATATGTCATTAATATATATTCTCTTTATAATAGCAATTAAATTCTCATTTGATTTATTTCATTATTCAAAATATACTACTAGGATTAAATTAATGGAATTTTTTTTATTTTTATAAGCATTTATAAAAAGCTATTATAGTAGAATATATTATCATCAAGATGTTTTTTGTTTTATTATAAACTAATGTGATTTTTATAATTTCAACTTATTACTAATTAATTTTTGATAATCAATTTCAAGATATAAAATGTTAATACGTATAAATTTATGAAATAAGCTCTGATTTACTAATTTTTTATCAACATTATGTTAATATTTTTTGATATTATAAAATAATTGAACTAATTTAAAAAAAACAAAATTATAGATTGCTTTTATTTATTTACTAATTGAATATCCTTCGAAAATTAATAAATACATAATATTTTTATATATCTTTTTTTGAACTGTAATTTTAAAATTTTATCAATATATCTATATTTGGGCATAATAAATAAAATTGGAAATTATTATTTTTAATAGTTGATTGTAATTCTCCAAAAATTAAACTACAACAATAATAAATATTTCTAAATAAATAAAAATTAATCATAAACACTATGAATTAATAATTAACTCTAGAATCATTGTTATGTTATATCAATGATCATGATTAAAATTCAACTTACAAAAATTCTCATAGGAGTATATTAATTTCAATTGTTGAATTAGTGTATTCTATTAGACTTATGTTATTGGGGTAAATTCAACTTCAAATACAATAATTGTGATTCATAAATAAAAAGAACATTGATCAATATTTAATAAAAAAAACTATAAATATGAAAATAACGGTACTATCAGCATAACAAAATTCAATTTAATACCCAATAATACGCATCATATTAATAATGGACTATACTTACCTTGCTGATTTACAAAGTCATCACTCATCTGCTCCAAACTCTGCTTATAATACTCCTTCTACATCTCGGGTTACTTCTCCTGTAGTATCTAGAAGAACATCCATGGTTTTCCAAAGGAATGTTACATCTGTCGACCACCATAATATCCCATTGTTTCAGTTTTTAAGCCTATCTAGATAATCATTCTGGGAATCCACTGACACATAAATCGATTTAATCTTGCATTTTTTACTTAACTATTTTAATAAAATATCATAATAATCATTTTTAACAATAATAAAATATCGAATACTGAATTCAATTTAATATTTATCAATAAATATTAATATTATTTTTAATGATTTTATAATAAGTAGAAAAAATTTAAATCAATATAAATTTTAAAAGTATAATTACAATTAATTCCAAATTTAATAATTTAATTTTTGAATATTTCAATATAATTATGTTACATTAAACATGTAATTGTAAAGCTTACAATTAAAATATAATGTTTGTTACATGAAAATTCAAGAAAAATTGTTAGTTATTTAGAAATATATGAATCGAAAAAATTTAATACTATCAAATTAATATATTAGTTTAGTACCTTGTATATTTTACACATTATTTAAAACACTATATATATTTATACTTGTAATTTCTGATGGTCAGATTGATTAAATGTGATATAGATGATTTAATTAGAATCACGCATTGGATAATTTATTCCACTAATGTGTAACTAGGAACCTTTAAGCTCAATTAATTAATGTAAAGAATTAAAAATATAGAACCATTATTTAAAATTATAATTATCTCAAAAGTTTTTAATTATATAATGTATAGAAAAAATATGATAATACTTAAAAGATGTTCAAATATGTACTAAAATATGCACTTTTAAACAAGAAATTGATATATTGAAATAAACTATTGTAATGATAAAGGAGAACTCTTGATTACTACTTGTAATGTTGAGGATCATAAAAGGAAGAAATATTAGTCGAGATAGGTTAAACCATTTTAATCCTTGTTAGAATTGGGGATATCCTTCATGCCGATAGGTAATTCCATTTCATCTTCTTGTTGTAATTCTTCATAAGTGGGAGCGTTTTGAACTGGTGCTGGTTTAGGAGCATCCATCTTAGCTTTGGAGTAGACAAGACCAGACAAGAAAGCAAGAATAATAGCAAGAATATTGCCAACCGAGGTTTTCTCTCCCAAGAAGACAATACCAGCGAATGAAACGGGCAACTTGTTCAAAGCACCAACCATAGAGTAGGTGGTAGCACCGGCAGCACGAATACACCAGGCAGAACAGTAACTAATAGCGAAGGCAGATAATCCAGAGACAATGACACCAATTTGGAAAATGAGCATGGTGTTGGTTTCATCAGAGGGATTAGTCAAAGTGGACCAGAGAGTAGGTAGGCTTTCAGTAATCAAACTTAACATCAAGAACATGGGGAGAGTAAGCAAGTTGTTGAAGTAGACAGTGTCAAAATCTTTGAAAGAAACAGTCTTGATAGCCTTGCGCATGAAGAGGACGAAACAGGCAGATGAAAAGCAGTTAAAAAGCATCCATGTATAACCGACGAGGTTGAATTCCAATTCGGTAAATCCACCAACAAAAGAACTGAGGACGATTAAACCAAAAGATGCAAGCATAGTCCAGCTAATATGGGTTCCAAACATAAACTTTTCACCATACGCAACCAAAATAATAGTCAAATTTTTGAAAATGGTAAAGATAGCGACTTTTAATAAAGCTTGACTATAATAAATAAAAAAATCAATAAACTATATTAAATATATTGATTCAATCATAAATGAATACCTTTGAGCACCAGTGTACAACATAGTAGCTTGTAAAACAGAAACAGGCAACCCTGAACAGATTGATTAATATCAATTCTTTTTTTTTCAAACAAATATAATACTCTATATATTTATACAGAGATATTAGATAATATATGAAACTTACATTTTTTAGCATCGTCAAAGTTAAAGGCTTTAGCATTAACCAAGTTAAGAGCTTTAAAGATATGAATTAAAATTACACAAGCCAAAGACTAAATCACAAATTAAAACCTAATAGTCTAAATCATTAAAATCAACTTACTTGGATAGAAAGCATTAAGAATAAATAATCTTTAAAAGCTTGCATAAGGTATCTGTTGACTAAAGTCATCAAAATAGAAGAACAACAATAAGCCAAAATTGGCGCAATAGCACTAAGTGAAACTTTCATATTGAATTAATAATTAGGAAATCTATAATATTATTTTATATTTTTCTGATATTATTATTATTTTAATATTAATATTATATTTTAATTATTCACTCTTCGTTATTATTTTTTTATAAAACTTATTAAAACTAAATAAAGAAAAAAAAATATTAAGTTAATAAAAAATGATGTTGATAGTTAAATTGATTGTAAATAGAATAGAATAAAAATATACATAAGAATAAGAACAATTAATAATATTTACCTTTTATGAAAAAAAAATACAAAAGTTAAAGAGAAAGAGTTTAATTAACTAAAAATATGTTAACATTGAGTATTTATATTGATTTGATTATGTTGCAATTGCGATTTTATGTTTAACAATTCTTTGATTTATTAATTTTCCAACATGTTTAATATTAATTTTTATTTTCATTCTAAAAATATCAGTGCGAATGATAAAGGATTGAATGCATGAAATGAATATTATGCAATGAAATTTGTTTTTTTTCTTTATTTGTTATAAATTCACTGAAATTAATAAAAAAATTCATTCGAAATGATACAATTTTGTATCATTCATCGAGAATATGCACCGATCATTTGATTTTGGATTTGATTGAGAATGTTACTTGAGATCAAAGTTATAACCCTTATCAATTGCAAATCTCCCAATTTCACACAACACAACACCATGATAATAATACAAACTTTGATTGGATCGAATTAAAATTAATAGTATGCATTCGTCAAGTTCGTAATTTAAAGGGTAAAGAATAGGAGTAAAAATTCGCTAATAGCAAAAATGGAAAATTTTGTAAGAAAATTTAAAGGAATAATGTAATTAAATAAATTTGCTTATCGCATTGAAATATGAATAATTGGTTTAAAATCAATAAATTGTTGAAGGATTATCAAAAATTTACACAATATATTAAATTTATAATATTTTATATATTTGATCAATTGAATAATAAGCTCTAAAATGATCGTTGATCAAATCCATCTCGCACAGCAAAAATCTTATATCTCGGATGGTGCGATATATACTATTTTTAACTTTTTAATTTCTTTGTTTTAATTCGCTATTTATATATATAACTTATCTTGGTATATTTTAGAACTATCAAGTTCAACCTTAACCTGTATTCAAGTAGCATTTTGTTGACAAACCGATTAACATCGCAAGTTTATTTTGTCTATATTTTTATATTATAAAAATCTTTTCAATTCTTAATTTTATTATATAGTTGAAGTATAAAAGCATTTTTAATTAAAAGGTTATTTTAATTTCAAACTATAAATGAAACCTTATTAATAAACTATTCATTTAGAAATTTAGAATTATATTATTAAGTTCAATATACAATATTTAAAGTTTTAAAGGCTCCATAATTAGAATTTTAAAGAAATATTATAATATAATTAAGAAATTATACTTGAAATATATCAATATAAAAAATAAATTTTGACTATATTAAGCCTGATTTATTTCAATAAATCATTAATATATATTTATATTTAAATCTAAAAGATATTATATAAGGAAAATTTAGACACTAAATACATTTTTAAATTGAAAAATTCTAAAAATTATTGTGACTTGAAAGATGATTAATTATATTTAAATTCTATAAATAATTTAAACCTAAAAATAAATGAATTTAAATGAGAGAATTTTGCGTAAATTATTAAATTTACAAGGAACCAATTATTCAAAGTAGAATTAGTGAGAAAAATTAAATTTTGAAGAATAAAATAAAAAATATATTCAAAAACAAAGAGAAATAAGAGATATGAAAAAAGATTAAATACAATGAAAACAAAAAATATGTTGAGATATATATTAAAAGTAAAAAAGAAAGATAAGTTATAAATATTAAGCCATGGATATTAATCAACTTAGCTCTGCCTGAGAATCGAACTCAGATCGCAGGATTCAAAGTCCTGAGTGCTAACCATTACACCAGCGGAGCTCAATAATCCTGTGACGATTGCTACCTAATTGATACCTTTCTTCACTCCAATTCACTATTAAGTACCTATTAACCAAATTAGGCCTTATCAACATTTTACCAGTCCACGTCTGAGTGACCTCACTGTTACTCATCCGTGCATACTTATGCCTATATATTTCACTTAAGTATAAGAAGGGCTCGTCTCCCTTCTTGACCTCTCTCTCTTACCTTTCTTTCCTACATTAATAAACCTTTTGCCTACACCCAAAGTCAACCCTTTTGGTATACTCAAGTAACTGCTTATAGTTCCACTTGAGTCATTTTACACTAATCCTTCTAAACCCGTTCCTATTGATATTCCTTGATTCCATCTTCTTAGCATGTCGGATCCTAACGCCGCCACTGTTGCTGCTGGTCTAGTCGCTCTGTACAAAGCCCCATTTACAAGTGATCAAGGCCGAATAGCCAGAGACCTGATCATTGGTAGTTTACCCCAGCTGGTAGGTATCA
This sequence comes from Conidiobolus incongruus B7586, assembly GCA_000697335.1. Taxonomy (NCBI): domain Eukaryota; kingdom Fungi; phylum Entomophthoromycota; class Entomophthoromycetes; order Entomophthorales; family Conidiobolaceae; genus Conidiobolus; species Conidiobolus incongruus. Next base: position 7,027 of record JNEM01016564.1, read on the forward strand.
TGTTTCACAATCTGGCCTACAGAATGGCTGTGTCAGTGTCCTCAATGACGCTCCAAGAGCTAATAACCGTGACAAATCCAGTTGTCGATCTTATCCATATATATTTCATTTTTATTAATACCAATCTTACAATTCATAACCTTATTTTATTCACAATTCTTCACAATATTACAGTCCCAATTCTTTCAATTCAATCTTAATACTTTAACCAACTTCATCTAATTTTTTATTTTTTCAATAATTTTTCTATTATCTTATAATTAATTCAATGTCAAAATTTTAATTTTTATAATTTTTATTTTCTAATATCCATTAGATTAACAGTATATTTATAATTTATTATTAAAATATTTTATCTTTTTAAATAAATAAATATTTTCTTATATTTCAGCCTTGATTTTTACCTTTGTTACATTACAATTTTCTATCTGAATTAGTTTATATCCAAAAATTAATGATACAAATTCCTGACATAGAGTATCATAATAGTTAAATATTATATAGTTCAAAAATAATTTCAATAATAATGATATTAGTATATCATTTTAATCAATTTAATTAAAGGTATATCTTATTGCTTTGTACAATCAATTTAAATTTGAACAATTTAATCATATTTTTCTATAATTTACAGTATAATAAAATTTTAATGTTTTATTAAAAAATAGCCTTCATGAAAAAAGGTCAATGTATAATTAATCAGGAATAATAATACTATCGAAAATATTAAAATGAAAAAATGGTGAATCATTACAGTAAAATAAGTAATTGAGAAAAGCGAGAAATGAAAAAATGAAGAATAGTGATATTAATAATAAAAGAAAAAAAGAAAAAAAATTTAAAGGGAAATGGCAAAAAGTTGATATATTGAAAATTGATATGAATGCAAATTAGTACTAAAAAATATGAAGTAAATAAATTCACAATTTATATCTTCAAGAAAGGTATATGCCCGGCTAGCTCAATCGGTAGAGCGTGAGACTCTTAATCTCAAGGTTGTGGGTTCGACCCCCACGTTGGGTGTTTTTTTTCTTAATTCAGTCTACTTCATCATATATTTTTTTTAATTAAATAATTTGAATAATATCTTACTACAATCCATTATTTACATTTCTTATATATAATTCATTTAATTCCGTATAACCATGATAAAATAAACATTACAAGATATAATATATTTTAATTATATATTGTAACTATTTTTAATATTTAATGAGCTTTGGTTATTAATATATGTTTTTCGGTTATGATTTTATTGATTAGGAATTATCATTATCATTATGATTATTATATATTTGATTGATATATTCAGGAAATTTAGAATAAATATTAACTAAATGGTTCGCTAATATATTTGATATATATAATTATATATATCAATAACAATGTATCTTAGCTAAAATACTCTCAATGAAATTTACAATTGGAAAATATACTTTGGAGATAATATAATCTTTTATTAAATTAATATTATTAAGAACGAAATAATTATGCCGTATCAACCCTTTATTTATATATTTTTAAAATATTTAATTATTAATTATTTTATAAATCAATATACATCATCTAAATTTACAACAATCATACAAATTGGTTATTGCTAATAATAATTTTATAAATTTTTAACATTTGATTATTGTAATAAATTGTTAATATATTCGTTATTTTTATAATATATTATCAATTATATATATATATATATATATATATATATATATATAGCGAAATTATTATAGTTAATTTTTAATAATATTTATATGATCTAAAGATCAATCAACGAAAATATTTCAAACTTGATTTTTTTTTCTTTAAAACTTTTAATTGAACAAAAATTATAGATATTTTCAAGTTAATGATCGTTTCTAACAGTATTTAAATATAATATAATATAATTGTTTAAATATCAAAAATTATCGAGCCAATATATCCAATAATACCAATCAAAAATATTTTTGATTGTAATTTTGCAGTAATTTTACCTAAACATGATGAATTTGTGTCCCGATGTTGTAATAGATCGTGCATCAGACTGGCCATCTAACAATTAAAACTTGAAGATCCACATGGTTTATCAAACAAGTCAAAATAATAAATATTTCAAAAATTATATCATGAAATAATATTATAAATTCATTTATATAATATATTTTGAATCATTTTTTTCCTGAATTTTAAAAGATAAATTATTTTATCAAAATTGTTAACTAATTTTAACTCATTATTAGTCAGGTATCAAAATAAATATAACTCGATTAGGAAATCGAATAGCCAAGAAGTCCCAAATATCTGGTTACCTTACAGTTTTCTGCAATGGATAATTTATGATTAATTAATTAATATCTATGAATTTTTATCCTTATCAATCAACGAAATAATTAAGAATAATTTAACATGATTATAACATTGTGACAGTGAATATTTTAGCAATGAGCGTTGAATTGAATTCATTATATTAATTGCAATAATTAAAATGATGAAATCTAATATTGGCTTTAAATGGGCTTAATACCTGCCAATTTCCTCAATTGTTCGAGAGCCAAAAAGGTGACAATTGTGTGTGGTCCAATTCTGGCCCAGTTGGGGAAGAATCCTTTGTACAGGGCGAAAGGTCCCTCCTTGGCTACAACTTGTTTAACACAATCAATAGTTGACGAATATTGTAGACCTTTACCAGCACTGCTGAATTGTTGGGACATGTAGCGTGATTTGATCGTATCAACTGGTGAGGTGACGCATGCAAAAATAAATCCTGCTCCTACTGCGGTTGTGAATTGACATAATAATCCTTCTTCTAGGAGTCTAGAGTCAAGTATAGTATGTTTGATATGGTCATAGGATGCCAATTGAGAGGCTGTGGATAACATGGCACGCTGGCAATTAGCACTCTAAATTAAATAAGATGAATGAACGTGTACATTGGTTGAATTTATTATATTGAAGTTTTAGATCCAAACACTAAAATTAAAAGGAATGATACTTACCACACCTCTATAAAGACCACCAATTCCTTCTTGACTAAAAATAGTTCTCCAAGCTTGAAGCAAGCTAGTGTATCTAGGTTTACCATCTGGACTAAGAGCTTGCATTCTAACTTTTACCAAATCTGCAGGGTTGGTAAGGGAAGCGGCAAGAGCTCCAGAAGACATAGCTGCAAGGATTTTCTTGTACAGGGGGAGGGGTGTATTAGGGTCACGATGATACAAATCTTTGAAGGGCTCGTATAAACCTACACGAAGTGTACTGTAAGTACCCTCCCTAGCGAGTGACGCAGACAGTCCCCTGTACCAAGAACGAATACCCTCTTCCTTGAGCATCACTATAAGTCCTGTGAAGAACCCACGGTATTTAAGGGCTGTTCCAGGAGCTGCATTATTCTGAAGTTGAAGACGTACCTTGATAACATCTTGACAATGATCAATTTTCAAAATTTTAACAAATAAACTAAAAACTTACCAAGGGGGTTTGTAACGCAAGCAGCAGTCATACAAGAAATGCCAGCGAAAGCGAACTTTTGAAAGGTCTCTTTTCTCGACATAACTTTAACGGGAGTTGCAGTAGTGGTAGTAACTTTGGTAACAGTTGTACTCATGATATTAGATTTTGTAAAGATAATATATTTGGTTAAGTAATGAGAAAATTGATAAAGAATATAATGATTAATAATTAAATTTAACTTTTAATATAATTGAATCTTTTATAAAATATTTAATATAAAAAGTAGATTGATTGACAGGGGTTTACTCAATATTCGATTTTATACCCTAAGGGTTTTAATTTCGGTATTTATATTCAATTTTTTTGGTTCATTTATTAATTATGGATAATCGGGTTTTAATATGAAATATGAAATCAGCTTGAGTGATAGTAACCCACTTTCTACTCATATTTTAACCAATCACTCAGCTCTAAAAACAAGTGATGATTTCTTGATGGAGTAACAATATACTAGGTATTGTGAATATTGTGTTATTTAGTGATTTTTCCGCTTTTCATCCTAAATCACAAACTTAATAAAACTTATGACTTTTGGATATAATATTATATTCATTTTAATTTGATAATCAATCAATTATATCATTGATTATCGAAATACATCATACTAATTAACCAAAATATTTAATTTTCATATGCTGCAAACCTTTATTTCATCGTTTCGAATAATGCTTTTATTTTAGTTTCAAAAAACAGTATCAATATCATTTTTTATCTAAATAATTCACCTAGTTATCAGATATACAATGTCTTATTTTTCTCACCAAATCATGTTTTTCAAATTAGTGATCTGATATTGCCAAAATTTAACGAGTATCTTGATAATATACTATTTATTATAATTGATTAAATAATATTTTCATGAATTGTTTTCCACTAAAATTTTGGATGATTATCAAAATTCCTAAACCAATTCTGAATTTGATAAAGTTTAATAAAATATACAGTAATTTAAACTATAGTCAAATTAATTAGAAATATAACTAATATACTGGATAATATCTATAAATAAAAATATATATTGTTAAAATTGTCAACTAATTACAATTTTGATATGAAAATCAGGGTCATACTTATCAATAAAGAATGAATATATAGATAACATATATATAGTTATTTTAATATCAACATTAAACAAAAAGAAATGATTGTTTTATATATTATTTCAAAATTAAAAATAAGAGCTTATATTAATTCAACACACCCTTGTGAGACTTCAGAATAAAATTCCCGAATTGGAAGTCCGATACCATAACTATTGGGCGAATATGACTTACTTTTTGAGAGATCAATCAAAATTTTTTCATATGATTTTATTTGGATTATATTTAATCAACAATCAAAACCAATACCTAGCAAGGATGAGTCTAGTATCATATAGAATATTGATTTAAATATTACTTTTTTTCATATATAAATCAATTCATTATTTTTAATTTTTAGCTTGGTCATTTTTGGGATGATTTGAAAACTGTATTGAACAAAGGAAAAATGATTAATTAATATGATCCATTAAATACAACAAATATAACATTAAATATTAAATTAATCTTATATTAGACTAATCACAATGATATTATTTATTGAAATATAGTAAATATAATCATGAGGAGTATAGATTTACATTTGAATAATATTTTATTATTTATTTGAGTAATGATAAATTATTTACTTTAATTAAAATATTGTAATGATTAAATGGGAATTATTATGATAATATATTTTTATAGTTTTAATTCAATATTATAAGCTGATAATTTAAAATATATATTTATTAATCAAAAATAGTCTTCAATATATACTATATAAATATTAAATCAAAATTTTTCAAACTAACTTATATATTTTCTTCTTACCTTATATTAGTTTTTAATTATTTTTACCTGGTATATTTAATATAAACTTAGCTATAAAATATTAGGTTTATATAAAATGTTTTATACTATTATTGGCAAAATTAGTCAAATAAAATTTATTTAACTAATTTATTTATGTATAATTTTGCATCAATTTTTTATTCATTGTATTTTAATTTCAAATTAACTTGGATATTCATAAAATTTCAGGTATATTATATATTATTTTATTATCTATTATAAATAACAAAATCAATTTGATTATAAATATAAAAGTTAGAGTTATTAATAATATATTTTTGTTGTAACTCCAGGAATTTATATTGTAAAGAGAATAATATATATTGTATTTAATAAAAATTGATGATTATTATATCTTGATTATATCATAAAAGATACAAAATATGTATTAGCTAGATTATTATTTGTTTTTTATTAAATACTTGACAAATTAAAATATAAATAATTCAATTCAATTAATTAATTTTTATGTTTCGATTAAAGAAAAAAAATCATAAAGAGAGAGAAAAATAAAATTGTACTATAATTTAAATAGAAATACAAAAATAAATTATAAAAATTCATAATAATTTAAATGTTATAATTAACATTTTTTCAAATTTAAGATCTCATATATTATATCATGCAAGTTATTATAAATTCCCGAATCTCAAAAAATTGGTATAATAATAATGAAAAAGCATTTCTTAATATTTCAATTTGTAAAATAATTGATAAAAGACAATTGCAGTTCAAAATGTGGTACATTTAAAGTCAAACTAAATCCACTTGATGATCAAAAAGATTAAGGTTGATTTCAATATTTTTTATATATCACACAATTTAAATATTTATAGTAAATATAAAATATTTATAACCTTGATATTAAAATTAAAACTTATATTTTTTTTGATGTTTCTTCTTATAAATAATAGCAGTTAATACAATGTTATATATTTTTTTGTCAAATATATTATTAGTTTTTTGAAAACTTATAATATTAATTATAATTTTACTGGTTAAAATCAAGGAAAATAATTATGATTGCATTGAATATTTAAAATAATCCGATATATACATTTTCCAAAAACTAAATCTATAAAATTATAAACGCAAAATATATCTTATTAATTTTAATTTATATATTACTGAATTAAACGAATATTACTTACATATAAAAAGAATTTCATAAAAATTATAAATATATAGAAATTAATATATATTTCTATTCAATTAAAATATTCAATATAAATACTTAATGAAATAGTATATACACCTAATAATTTCTATAATAATTAAGCTTTATTGAAATCTTTAGAAATTTTTATTGAACCAAAATTATAATTAATAAAAATTACTATTATATGCATTAACTACCATTAAATTAATTTAAAGATTAATCAATATAAAATATTTGATGATCCTTTATTATATATAACAAAGTTGATATACTTTTGATTTTTTTTTAAATTTTATTTATTAAATCTTTTCTGATAATTGACTATAAGCACCTAATTTATATGGCCAGGTTATATAAATAACTTATTATTATTACTCATTTTATTTTATCATTTTGAATATTCTATATCAATTTATAAATCCAATTAATTTCTTAAAAATAAAGAAATCTAATATTAATTTTCATAATTATATAAATATAAATTATAATAAATGAATATTAGAATTAAATATTAAAATATTTTAATATTTTAACTAATATTATTTATCTAATATATTAGGTTATAAAGAAATAAAAATAATAAAATATTAAAAAAATAAAATAATATATATTATTAAAGTTCTAAAATATTATTAAAAATAAGATACATAATTTAAAATTTTTATTCTCAAAGTTTAATTATTAATATATAATAATAATACTAATATATAATTCCCATAAATTCCAAAAAAATAA
>JNEM01016565.1:0-19317 GCA_000697335.1 Conidiobolus incongruus B7586
TAAGTTTTAACAGCTAACTATAATATTTATTAAAGCTATTATATTTATGAAATATCATTAATATAGTTAATATTTTATGAATAATATTGATTTTAATTATAAAAGTTAATTTTAAAACTCTAATAACATTAGCTTATATAATTAGGTAATAATACACTAATTTATAAAATTAAATTATAAAATCAAAAATACTTATACTTTTACTAATAATTAAATTAATATTTAATAAAATAAAGTTAAATTAAATAATTATAATCTTTTAAATTTATTAATAATATATATTATTAAATGATGATATTAAGTTATTAATTGGTTAAAATATAAATCTTTAAATTTTACCTAAGGTGAGTTATAAATTTATAGGTTTTTGGTAATAAAATGAAAATTAAAACCTAATGTATTTATCAATAACTTTTCTAACTTTTTTAAGTTTATAATGTATAAAGTTAACTAACTTCTTATATTAAGAATGGTTAATCTTATTTTATACTTTTTGAATATATTTTTAAAACCAATTTAAATTTTTTGCTAGTGGGAAAGTTTTAATTATTTTTTTTAACTAACCCTAAAGTTATTTATTTAGATTAAAGTTAAGAGATTAAAGAAACTACTTTATTTTTATTATCTTATTATTTTTAAGCTATTTAGTAATAAAAGCTATAATATAACCAAAGGTATTATCTTATTGGAATATAATATTAAATTTGTTTAACCAATTCCATTCAATAGTTTTTTTAATTTACTATTTAAAATACTTTAGTATATTTTAGTATTAACTTTATTATTAATTTCATAATAATATTTTATACCTAAAGATAATACATATCCTTAAATAATAATTAACCAATTATTATATTTTTAAGTAAAATGGATATAATGGCTATAAAGTAATTCTATATCTTTTCTAAAGAATTTAACATTTTTATTAATATTACTAGTATATTTTGGATTTATTAGATTAAATAACCTTATCTTAATTAGCTTTAATTTAATATTAATAGCAATATCTAAATTTTTACTTAACTTTATAATCTGATTTTTTTAATTAAGAGTTTTTTTTTCAAGAAATTTAACTAGTATCAATATTATTATAAATTATATTTAATAATATAAATCATATTTAATAATATTAATAATGATTAATATTTTTGTATAATTTTATAATTCTTGTTGTATTTTTATAATAATACTATACTTGCTAATATTAACCAACCTTTAAATATATTTCTTATTATTTTCATCTATAATTTTAATTCCTTCAAGTTTATATATATTGTTATTGCTATTTTTATTAGATTTAACTATAATTAACTAGCTAACTATAGTAATTCTAATAATATTAGAAGTTAATATATTATTTTACAAAGTTAAATGATATTTAATTAATTTTCTTTAAAATAAGATTTAATTATAATAATATTAAAGAAAATTTTAATATAACTATAAAATAACATATAAAATAATAACAAAAAGAGAAAAAAATATGGTTATATATTGTTAAATATATCCTTTTATCTTAAAAACCCACAAATTGATAACTTATCTTAATTAATTATTAAGGGTTAATAAATTTATGAATAGTTTATTGAGTATATATAAATATATTGATTTATTATTAAATAATACACCTTATTTATGTATTATAATTTCAGGTCATTTAATATATATAATTATTTTAATCATTAATTCAAATATATAAATTTTTGATTTAATTATTTTTTTTGTAGGTTAATATATAAAATTAAGTATAAATTGAATAGAATTAAAAAAAGTCATATAAAGTTTCATTAGTCTTATTAATAAACAAATTACAATATAACTAGTTCTATATTATATCCTATAATATATTATTAAATTTTAATTTAATATAATAATAAATAATCTTTTAAATAATTAAATTTTATTAAATATTATTTTATTTAAAAATATCAGATATATTATTATAATAAAATTTTTAAATAAAATACTATTTATATAGTTTGTTAATATTTAAATATAAAGTTTTATTTCAAGTTATAAGATATATCATTAATTTATTAATAGTGTAATATATTAATCTTTTTTAAATATTATTATATAAATTTATTTTGTTAAAAGTTAATTTATAATTTAGCTTGGGTAATATATTAATAGTGATTTATAATTTTATTACAAGTCTAATTGATTATCCATAATAATAATTATTTTTTTTATATTATTACAAGTAATATGATAAAATAAGATTTTTTTTCAAAAATATAGTATTTTCTCCCTTTAATTAGAGTTTTCAGTTTTGTTGAGGAATTTGGTTAATAAATTAAAAACATTCATATTTTTTTAACCTGTTATATTTTGATAATTAGATATCATATTTAATATACCAAATAGTATTTTTCTTTATATTTAATATTTTTATTAATGATCTCTTTGATTTTTTATTAATTTTGAGTGTTTTTTATTATATTTAATAAATTTAAGAGGATTTTTTTATATCAATTACAGTTAGCATTAATTATAAAAAGTCATAAATATTATATATTTTTACATAAATTCAAATAATTTAATTTAATTTAAAATATTTTTAGTTATTAAGAATAAACTAATATATTGAATATTAAATTTTTTTAATAGTCTTATTAATCTTATATATCTTATGTTAATTTAAACGAATAGTTTAGATAAATCAATATTTAAATTTTTTGAAATTTATATTTACAGGATAATTTATAATATTTCTATGATTTTTGTCATAACTTGATTAATTTATTATATCAAGATTTGAATATTTTAAAGTATTTATTTAATTTAAAAAAGTCAAACTAATTTTATTCATAAAAAAAATTATAATTAGTTAAAACTTCGAAAAAATTAAATTTGATTCATTTGTAATAAGGGTTATTATAAAAAAATTGAGCTAGTAATAATAATATTATTTAATTATCTTACTAATAAGTTATATAATATATAATAGCTATTATTTAAAAACCTAATTAATATTTTTTTAATTATTTATTTAAAAGTAATAATTAAAAAATTCAAACCTAACACTAATTACTTTAATAAAGTTCCTTTAATATAAATTAATAAATAGCCTCTTATAATCACTTATAATGTTTATTATAGCTTTAAATCATATAAAATAATTATTATGTATTTTTAATAATTGGAAATTTTTTTTTGCAACTCAAAATAAATAAATATTCTATTATATGATATAAAAAAATAAATATATAATAAATATTTAATAGTTTCTTTTATTGTTAATAATTTTTTGTTATAGTTTTAATAAAGATCTAATATCTAAAAAATAGTTTTTTTATTAAAAACTAAAATTTGATATTTTACAAACTAATTAAATTTTCTTACAAAAATTTTTTTTGCAAGCTGGTTTTTGAATTACTTAAAGCAATTATAATAACATAGGTTATAATCTAAAGAGTATACTAAATGTAATAGTTTTTTCCAGTTATCTTTAATTACAAAGTTTTTTACAGCTTTAGATTTATATATTATGAAATCATCATATAAAATAATAAGTCTTCTTAAATTATATTAAGAACACCAATTAAAAATACTTTTATTTAAAAAAGCAATATAAAGTTTATAATTAATTGATATTCCTTCAAGAATTAAATAAGAGTAGCAAATACTATTATTATCTATTATAATAATTAACATTTCTTTATTAACAAAATGTTTTTTTAAAGGGATTTGTAAAGGAGGTTTATTTAGCATAATCCAGCATTTTAATTTGTGTTTTGGTAAAGAATTATACATATAGATTTAAGATTCATCAATTTTAATTATTGACTATTAAAGTTTAAGCCTCTGGTAATATTTTAGTAAATTTTGTTTAGCAATAACTCCTTTAGTTTTTTTCTAAGCTTTAGTTAAATTATAAGTTACCCATTTTATATTTTTATTTATTAATTTAAGTTTAAATTATAATATATATAAAATACTTATGAAACTAATATTAAACTGCTTTGATAGTTCTTTAGCTGAAATAAAAAGATGCTTTTTAATATATTTTGATACTCTATTAATAATTGAAAAAATAACAATTAATATTAGTCTTTTAGATTTTAGCAAATTTTGGATAGTTTCTTTCCTAACTATAAAGTGATTTATCTAGTGATAAATTATTAATTTAAATAATATCTCATTACCAAATTCTGCTTGTAAATTTTGAATAATTTTAAGAGATTTATAGTGAAACTTTATTGATACTAAAATAACAAACTTTTAATGATTATTATTTAATTTAAATATAATTAAATTAAATAACTAATTTTAAAAAATTAATTTTTAAACAAAAAAATTATTATATATATATATATATATATATATATTTTAAAAATATAAAAATTTCCTATTAACTTTGTATATATTTATTCATTTCAAACTAAAAATATGTTTGAAAAATCAGAAATTAAATAATTTCCCATTATTTCAAAATCAAGGTAATAATTATCTATAAATAAATTTCACAAGTTTAAATTAATATTATTATTTTAATATAAGATAAACTAAGCTAACTTTGTTAAATAATATATAACTACTAATAATACAAAATATCTTTTAAATTTTGAAAATAAGGTTATAAAGTCTAATAATATTAAATTGAAAGATTTTGGTAAATTAAATAACAATTTTAAACTTCCTTTAGGTATTTATTTTTTAAATTTATTAATATAGTATGAGATATATTTATTAGTATATTTTATAATATTTTATTTTATATTTATTAAAACAAAATATCTTGTTATGAATATAATTATTTTAATATTTCTATTATATTTTGTTATAATATTATTATAATAATTTTTAAAAATAATTTTCTTATTTTTTTTTGCTAAAATTTACAATCATATAACTCTAATATAATAATCTATTGATATTTTGATATTTTTTTCTTAATTTATGATTTCTAATTATAAAAAAGTATATAAATAATTAGTTATTAATAAGGTTTTTTGATATATTTGTATAAGTTTATTAATTTTTGTTAAATAGTATAGGTTTTTATTAAAACTATTAATAATTAGATTTTCCTAGCATAAGATATATTAGTTTAGAAATTAAGTATTGGCACAATTTTAAAATTAAAATTAAATAAATAAATTAATAAATAATATATATATATATATTAATTAATAATATAAAATTAATAGCCTCTTTTATTATCAATAACTTCTTTCTATACCTTTGGTAAACTTCTAATACCTAAAAAACAGTTCTTTTTATTAAAGACTGAAATTTGATTTTTCACAAACCAATTTAATTTATTTGCAGGAATTTTTTTTCCTTTAAGTTGTTTGTTTAATTATCTAAAACAATTATAATTACATGGGTTATAATCAGGTGAATATATTAGATATGGTAATTCTCACTAGTTTTTTTATATAAAAAATCTTTTATAACTTTAGCTTTATATATTTTATAATTATCATGTAAAATAATAAATGTCCTTAATTTATATTAAGAACACCATCTAGAAATTGTTTTATTTAAAAAAGTAATATATAACTTACTTTTAATTGATTTTCCTTGAGGTATTAAATAAAAAAACCATATATCATTATAATCTATTATAACAATTAACATTCACTTATATTTAAAGTACTTATTTATAAGAATTTGTTAAGGGGATTAATTTAGCTTAACCTAATATCTTGTTTTATTTTTAGGTAAAAGATTATATAAAAGAATTTAAGATTTATCAATTGTAAGTATTAACTATAAAAACCTTTGTTTTTAGTTATACCTTAATAAGTTTAGTTTAGCTATAGCTACTCTAGTTTTTTTTAAGCTTTTGTTAAATTATAAGATATCTATTTTATATTTTTATTAATTAATCTAAGTTTAAAATTAAGTAAATATAACATGCTTATATAATTAACATTAAATTACTTTGATAGTTCTCTAGAAGAAATAAAAAGATATTTCTTAATATATTTTTTTACTTTATTAATAGGTAAAAGATAACAATAGAAATTAATCTTTTAGATTTTGATAAATTTTAAATAATATCTTTTCCAGCTTTAAAATCACAAATCTAGTGATATATGGTAGTTTTAAATAAAGCACCATCTTTATAAACTGTTTTCAAGTTTTAGATGATTTTAGAGGCTTTATGATTAAGTTTTAAAGATATAAAAATAAAAGCCTTTTGATAATCACAATCTAGTTTAAGTATAATTAAATTAAATAATAAATTTTAAAATCAAAATATTTTAATAAAAAAAGTAATAAAAGCTGAATATATATATATATAGTTTCAAAATATTTATTTTCCTATATTATATATATATATATATATATATATAATTTTTCAAAACATATATAATATTTGAAAAATTAGTAATTATAAAATTTGCTCTTCCTTAATTTCTATAGTAATTTTTAATTTCAAAGTTATATTATGATAAAATTGAACATTATTAAATTTATTTAATATTTATTAATTTTGTTATTATGAATTACTTATAGTTTTTATAATTAAAATCAATAATAATTTGGTATTAAAATAATAAAATATAGATTTGATAGTTTTTAAATCTTGTAATAGTGTTTAATAGTCTTTTATCATAAATTTGATTATTAAACTTATATACTCACATGTAAAAGTGAGTGATAAAATCAAAAAAACTTTTATTTTTACTAATAAATTAATTAATATTTAATTAAATAAACCTAAATTAAAAAATTAAAATCGATTATATTTATTAATTATATATATCATTAAATGGTGATATTTAGTTATTAATTGGCAAAAATATAAACTTTTAAATTTTACCTAGGGTAAGTTATAAATTTGTAGGTTGTTAATGATAAAAAAATTAATAACTAGTGTATCTACCTTTAACTTTTCTAACTTTTTTAAGTTTGTAGGGTATAGAATTAATTAACTTTTTATATTAAGAAAGGTTAATCATGTTTTATACTTCTTAAACATATTTTTAAATTTGATTTAAATTTTTTACTAGGGGGAAACTTTAATAGATTTTGTTAACTAATCCCAAAGATATTTAATTAAATTAAGGTTAGGAGATTGAAGAAGCCACTTCATAACTATTATTTTGTTATTTTTAAGTTATTTGGTAATAAAAGCTATAGTATATCAAAAGGTTTTATCTTATTAGAAAATAATATTAAATTTATTTAACTTATATTATTCAATGGTTTTTTTCAATTTTTTTGTTTAGAATACTTTAGTATATTTTAGTATTAATTCCCTTATTAACTTTATAAAGATACCTTACACTTAAAAACAATATATATCCCTAAACAATAATTAAACCATTATTATACTTTTAGGTAAAATTAACATAATAGTCACAAAGTAGTTTTATATCTTTTTTGAAGTATGTAAATTTTTTATCAGATTTACTAAAGTATATTTTTGTTTTATTAAACTAAATAACCTTACTCTAATTAATTTTAGTTCAATATTAGTGGTGACATTTAAACCCTTACCTAGCTTTATAATAAGATTTCTTTAATTAGGGATGTTTTTTCTTGGGGTATAAGTAATATCTATACTAATATAAAGTATATATAATAGTATTAGTATTAACTAATATTCTTATATAGTCTTATAGTTCTTGTTGTATTTTTACAGTAGTACTATATTTACCTGTATCAACTAACTTATAAATACACTTCTTATCATATTCATCTATGATTTTAATACACTTAAGTTTAAGTTTAAATGTTTTTTATTGCTATTCTTAACAACCTTAATTATAATAAATTAGTTAACACTAATAATTCTAGCAAAATCATAAGTTAATTTATCTTGTTTTTAAAGTTGATTGATATACAAATATATTTTTTTAAAAAGGGATTTAAATAAAATAAAACTAAAAAAAAATTTAGTATATCTGTAAAATATTATATAAAATAATAGCAAAGAAAGAAAAAAGATATGGTTATATATTGTTAAATATATCCCTTTATCTTAAAAACCTATAAATTTATGACTCACCTTAGTTAAATATTAAAAGTTAATATTTTGCTAATAGTTTATTAAATATCTTGAAATATATCTATTTATTATTAAAAAATATACTTTAATTATATAATATAGTTTCAAGTAATCTAATATATATGATTGTTTTAGTTGTTAATTAAAATATATATATTTTTGATTTTATGACTTATTTTTGGAAGTTAGTATATAAAATAAATTTTCTTGAAAAGTATCTAATAGGTTTCTCATTTTATTTAAGTATTAATTTAATTATAAGGTTTAATATATCAATCAATAACCAATATAAAAGTAAATAGTTTAAGTAATTTAAAACTAATATATAAGTTAGCAAATAAAAAAATTATCTAAAGATATATTAAGTGTTTTAATTTTAATTAAATATTTGTGATTTTTTGGCTTATTTTGTTTATAATTATATTATATTTAATATTTTAATATAAATATTCTTAATAATATAGTTATCTTAAGAAAACTTTCCATTTTTATTATTTGTAAAGATTCTTTAATCTATAATATTATTAATTTATTTAAAATCAATCATAATACCTATATAAGTAATTTGATAACTTAAAATTATGATAAATATGTTATAAAATTTGTTTTTTTTTAAATTCACAAATAAACAATTTTTTGAAATAATTTAAAATTTATATTTAACTTTTTTAGTATATTTATTTAATAATTTTGTAAGTGTAGTGGTAGTTAAACTAATATAGTGCAGAGGAAGACTTAATATAAAAGTAGTGTGGCGCAGAACGTGGTAATATAACGTGGCTGTAGCGTGCAAGTGTAAACAAAGTTTAATTAAGCTTCGAACTAGGATGAGTCACCGATATATTAAGATTTATATTAGGTAGTGCCAATATCCTACAATATCAACAGAATATAGTCTCAATCTTAGAAATAGTGTAAAAGTAAAAAATAGTAAGAATTGAGAGGAAAAAAGAGGAACCTGGTTTATTAGATGATTTAATACTATTTATACAATTAATTTAACTATATAAGTATAAATTAATCATATAATTAATAGTTAATTGGATTATATGAAAGTGTATATAAGAATTTAGAGAACTAGTCTCTTAACATTCTTAAAAACCAATAAGTTTTTAAAGTTTAGAGTTTTAAATTTATTTAGTAATTTAGTTATTATTATGATTATAATAATATAAGGGTATCTTTTTTTAGTGATATTATTATATATAGTGTTAAATTTAACTAAAACAAGTTATAAATATAATTCAAAATAATAATAAACAAATTTAATATAGGTAATTAATAATTTCTTGTAGGTTTTTAATAGTTTTATTGGTGCTATTATATAAGTATAATAGTAAATATTAATATAATATAATATAAAATAAAACTTAATATAAAAATAATATGATATAGAATATAATATTTTAATATAACTATATTGTTTAAATGTAACTAAAGTTTAATTAAGCTTTAAACTAAGATAAGTTATTAATTTATTAAAATTTATATTTAGTGTTAATATACTATAATATTAATAGAAAATAGTCTTAATTTTAAAAATAATGTAAAAATAAGAAATAATGAAAATTGAGAGAAAAAAGAAAAACCTAGTTTATTAGATAATTCAAAACTATTTATATAACTAATTTAGTTATAAAAGTATAAATTAATTATATAATTTATAATTAATTGAATTATATGAAAGTATATATAAAAAATTAAAGAACTAGTTTCTTAACAATAGTCTTATATCCTTTAATCTTCTTAATATAGAATAAATATATATAATTATCTTTAATTATTTTAAGTGATTTTTAAGTTAATTTTGAATTAAAATAACCTAACCAATTTATAAAATAATAAGGTTTTTTATATTTTTGCTTTATATAGAAGTATTTTATTGAGATAATATTCTATTTAGCTTAAACGAATAACTATTGAGCTTAAGCTTTAAAAGCCAATTATAATGTTGACTAAAGCTGTTATACATATGAAATACTATCAATATAATTAATGTTCTATAGTAAATATTAATCCTAACTCTAAAAGTTAGTCTTTGTGCTTTAATTACAATAGTTTATACAAATAGATAAAAATATAAAATTAAGTATAGGTTTAATAAAAACACAGGAAAATTATCTAAGGCCTTATCAATCTTATTGGTGGATGAATTGTTATATAACTAGTTCCATATTATTATTTCTTAATTCAATATAACTATAGGTAATTCTTAAAATAATTAGTTTATATTAAATATTAATTTATTCAATGATGTTAGATATTTGACTTAAAATATAACCTTTAAGTAGAGGGGTATTTATATAAATTAGTTAATAATTAGATATAAAGGTTTATTCTAAGTTATAGGATATATTATTAATCTATTATTAATCATTATATTAGTGGTTTTTAAGCATTGTTGTGTAGAACTTGTTTTGTCAGGGGTTGATTTGTAATTTAGCTTTAGTAATATAGATAATAGTTATCTATAATAATAACAGGGTTTTAGTTGATCATTAATATTAATAGTAATGAAATTGAAATATTATAAGTGATATTATAAAATAGTTTTAGGAATGAAACCTATTCTTTATTTTTTTGATTATTAATAATAAGTAATAATTATTCTTTAAATTTTTAATCAAGTAATTTATTTTTATAATAAAAGTATAATTTTAACAATAAGTTATAAAACACTAAATAATATTTATAAGTTTTTAATTACTTTAAAATTTTTAAGTTTAAAGCTTGTTTTAAGGATATATAATAGCTTAATCTAATAGAGTAAAAGCTTTTGATTTATGTTGTTTTAAAAAATATTTGGTTGGTGAAAAATATATCTGTTATATCTAAAAGGATTAATAACTTAAGTTTATATTTAGATAAAGTTTTATGGAATTTTAAGTAATAATTTTAATTTTATATTTGTCTCAACTTAATTAATTCTGAAATAATTAAATGGATTAATTTAAATCTATTTAAATTATCCATAATAAACTCATTGGTGATAACATTTAAGTTAAAGCTAATTAATAAGTTAAGTTATTGTTTATAATTTATAAAATATAAGGTTAAACTATTAAATTAATTAACTAAATTATTATGGATTAATTGTAAATATAATAAAAGAGATTTTGGATTATTTTAATTAGAATTAATATAATTTCTAACCATTTTTTTCAAGTCTTAATGACTATTTTAACTAGTTTATTTGATTAATAATAGTGAATAATATTGAGCTTCATATTAATATCAATATATTATATAAAAACTTTCTAGAATTTTATAGTAATTTTAAAATTTTAATAATAATAATAGTAATAGATAACTTATATAATAAGATCAGCTTTTTAATTAATAAGTTAGTTTTTTCAAATATTATGATTATCTTATAAATAGGAATAAAATAAGCAAATCTATTATATTAATAAATAATTATTAAGATATTATTATAACCTTTTTTAAATTTTAATACTTTTATAAAGTTGAGTTATATTTAAGCTTATAGTTTAAATAATAAAGATAGAATTTAATTTACCAATTATGTTCTTTGTATTATACTTATTCCTTTCATAACCATCATAAGATTTATAATAACCTCTTACCTATTTAATTAATTTTATTATATATTATTTTGCTTAAGTTTTATTTATAAGTTCAATTTAACTTTTATATCCGCTTAACTTATAATTATAATATTGTTTTAAAATCTTTAATTAATTGTTAAAGACTTTTAAAATATATAATTTATCATTTTTATATAACAAACCATTTAATATTTAAAATCCTTTATATTTAAAAAGCTTTTTCTTTTTAATTTCTTTTATTTTCACTTTAATTATCAAATCAAAATCATCATATTGTAATTCTTCTTTTAAAAATTAATAAAAGTCTTTATTATTTAATATGATAATTATGGAGTTAATTTCAATTGATTCTTTATACTTATTATTTACTAGGGTATAAATTAAATTTTTACTCAATATATTTACAACCTGATTATACTTATTAAGAAGATATTTATTTAAGAATTAATATTTTTTAATGGTTTTTTTCTATTTAATTGGTTTTTTAATTTAATGCTTTTGTGAATTTAACTAAATCAATGATTTATAATTAATTAAACATAAAAACTCTTGTTGGGATAAATAAAAACTAAATTTTTTATAATTTTTATTAATATAAATATTTCCTACTTATCGACAAGATATTTTTCTTTCATAGGTGTTAATTTTCTAGATTAGAATACTAAAAGCTTTAGATTTAAAAACTTGAAAACTTTTTAATATTTGGTTATCCTTTTTAAAATTTTAAAGTGGTTGTACTTTTTAAAATCTTTAATAATTTTGTTTTGTATAATTTAACCACTTATAATATAGGTAAACATATCTATGAACATAATTATTAGTAATTTAAAGTTAAATATGATAAATATTAAAGTTATAATAATAATGTAAATTAGTATATAAAAAGAGAAAGTTTTATTAAAAGTTTATTTAAATAATTTATCCTTTTTTAATAAGTTAAACATAAAATTAATAAGCTTAATAAATATAAAAATATAATCTTTAAAATATATAATTAATTTTAGAAAAACTATTACTTAATATTTATTAGCAAGGACTATAATATTATATAGTCTTTGAAGTTTTATTAAGTTAATAGAAATTCTTTTAACAAAGATATTATAACCATAATATAAAATAATTAAAGTAATAAATATATATTTAAAAAATATTACTAAAAATTAATTATAGTTATATATCTATAAAATAGTTTTTATATGTAAAATATACTTATCTAAATTTTTTAAATATACCAAAATATTATTTAAATAATATAAAACAAAATTATTTTAATATTTGCTATATAAACTATTCATAAGTTTTATAAATATAGTAACTATATTATAGAGTTTAAAAATTATAACTTTAAACTTATAATATTTTTATATATAATTAAAAGCAGTTAAAAGGATACTTTGTTTGTTAACTAAAATATTATAATAGTTGTTCTTAAGGTTAATTTTGATAAAATAGTTTATACTTATAGATTTATCATTAATTTTATTTAAATTACATGAAACAGTTTTATTTTTAATTGCTTTACTATTAAAAACTCTAATATTAATATAAAATTACCAACCTCTATTATGTTTTTTAATAAAAAAAATAGTGAACCTTAAAAGCTTATAGAAGGTTATATAAAGCTTAATTCCAATAGCCTATTTATTTTTTCATAAAAAACCTTATATTATTTAAAATGAATATAATAAAGTAATTTGTAATAAGGTTTAATATTAGGTAATAGTTTGATTTTATAAGATATATATTTTTTAATAATAAAGTGGTTAAAGCTTTAAAAATAATATTATATTTATTAACAACCTGGTATAATAGATTTTTAATATCTAAGGTGTTATTTAAATCTTGTAAAGATATAAAGATATAATTAAAATTTATATAAACTATATTAAATTGATTTTCTAATATATTAATTAAATTCACTATTAATTTTCTTAAAATTAATATATTATTAAAAGAGGTATTATTGGTGCTATCTTTTATATTTTAAATATAGTAATTAACTTGTAACTCAATATATTATAAAAAATCTCAAAAATATATTTATTAAACAAACTTTTATTTAAAATATTTAGATAGTGCTTTTAAAACCAACTAAAACTTAAAATGGTGTTTTATTTAATTAAACCTATTATAAATTAGATTTTTTAAAAATAACTTATTTTTAATAAAACATTATATTATAAAAATCCTTTTGTAATCTATTGGGTATTATTCATATAGTTTAATATTATATTTGTTTGATTATAAGATAATTTAAAGCTTTTAACGATATCTTCATTAATAAGTATATTATTATATTGAAAATTAAGTAAAAAAGAAATAAAATGTTTATTTAGAATACTTTTAAAGATTAATAAGGAATATAGTTTGTTTTCATCAAGATCTAATAAATAAGAGTTTAAATCAATATCACTCTCCTTCTCTAATAAATTTTAATTTAAATTTAAGTTACTTGAATATAATTTTAAAGATTTACTATAAAGAATTTTCAACAGAATTTTCTCTTTATTATTTTAACTAAATTAGATTAAATTTAAACTAGATTAATTTTTAATTTTTTGATTACTTTCTTTATTATTAATTTAAATATTAGTGTTTGAGATTATATTATTAGAGTTTTTATTATTAGATAGTTTCTTAAGGTATTTATTCTAATAATAATCTATATTAATTTATCAGTAACAAAAATATCTTTTATTATATTTAAGTAATATTTTTCTTTTCTAGTTAGGTGGTTTTTTTTATAATGATATCTATAGCATTAGAATTAAATAATTTAAATAAGAAACTATTAAAACTTATATAGAGAATTTATTTTATTTCCTTTAATATAATTTTTATCATCTTTTACCTCAACAGTTTTTATAGTTAAAATAACAAAACTAATTAATTTTATATTAATCATAGTATAAAATATTATAAAACTGTTAAGTTTGAGTTTTCTCTTAAACTTTTTTTTAAACTTCAAATAAATTTAAAATTATTAATTTAAGTAAATTATTCTATGAAATTTTTAATTAAAGATTACTAAATAATTTTTGCTTACTTGTTTTAAGTTAGAGTAATTATATTTAATAGATAAACCTTTATTTTATTTTTTATTTAAATTAGTTAAATGTTTCAATTATATTAAGATGAAGAAAACCACTAATAAGATTAAATGTGTCTTTAAAATATTTATGCTATTTAAGTTTAATATGAAAGATTAATTTAAAAACTAAAACTTTTATTAGATTATATAAATCTAGAGATTTGATTTCTTCAAGGAATTTAGTTAGTTTGTTTAAAAATTCTTCAAATTTTTTAGAGATATTAACTTATTATAAGTAATTAGGTTATTTACAAAGAATTTAACTTTGTTAAAGCTCCTTGAAATAGATAATAATACTTTATAACTGTTTAATTCAGCTATTATTTATTGTATATGGTTGATTTTCTAGGTTTATCCTAATTTTAATTTAAGTTAAGTAAAGTTACTATTAATATTAATAAAATCCTATTAATTAATAGAATAATAGTTATTGTTATTAAAACTTTAAATATTTATTTTGTTTTAATTATACTTAGAAAAATAGGAAAATTATAAAATCTTTAACTATTATAGTAAAAATGTTTTTATATATTTTAATCACTATTACCATATAAGTTAATAATAACATTTAATGGTTAAAATAACATATTTTTTAATACTTTAAGAAATACATGTTAATTAAATCCTTTAATATTAAATTATTAATAATAATAATATGAAATATATTATTAATTAAGGAAAAAGGTTTATTTATGTTTATAGTAATATAAGTTTAAGAGCATTCCTTATTTAAAAGAAAAATCCTAGTTTTCTAATAGTTAAATATAATATATATGCATAAGTATATAAGGTTAAGTAATAATAAAGCTATTTAAATATAAACTTGTAAAATGTTAACAAAATTTAATTTAGATAATTAAGTCTTAAATAGAAGTTTAAAATAAGGAAAAATATTAATTGAATAGCAATTTTTATAATATTTATAATATAGCTATAGTGTGTAAATATAAACACAGTTTAATTAAGCTTTAAATTAAGATAAATCATTGTTATATTAAATTTATAATAGTTAATATTAATATATTTTAATTTTAATAAAATATATTTTTAATCTTATAAATACTATAGAAGATAAAAAAAAGATCAATTGAGAAGAAAAATCACTAAGTTTATTAAATAATTTAATATTATCTATATAATTAATTTAGTTATAAAAGTATAAATTAATTATATAATTTATAATTAATTAAATTATAAAGAAATATATATAACAGTTTAAAAAATTAGTTTCTTAATACTCCTTTAACAAATTTTTTAGAAAAAACATATTCTTCAGACCTTTGAATATAAGTATAATCAGTTAAAATATTCTTGATATTTTTTAAGATTTTTATATAACTTTTTTAATAAAATAACTTACCTATTTTATATAGAAATATAGTTTATTCTTAATAAACTTAAATTTAATTATTTAATCAACATAATATTATTTTTCTCTATTTTAATTAATAATTAAATCTTGTTTTAAGAAATTTTAATCAATTAAAAAGAGTGTTAAAATCTTCAAAATAAGGTTTTATTTTAGATATATAAAAGATAAAGTTGATCCTTAAAGTTAAAAATAATTTTAAGATAATATTTTCAAATTTTTAATAAATAAACTAAATTATATATAGAATATTATATAATAGTAAGTATTTTAGATTTAAGTTAGATTTAAATAAAATATGTTTAAGGGTAAACTATTTTAATTATATAAATACATCAATTTTATATTTAGAAGGATTTTTAAATAATTTTGAATATTGTTGTTTTATGATCCTTTAATTTTCTTTCAAAGTTAAATTTAACAAAGGAATTAATATATTTGATATTAGATTAAAATTCATCAATATCTAATAATAAATTAATTGAAAATTTTAAAACAATCATTAAATTAGGATATTTATTATAATTAATAAAATAAAAGTTAAAGCCTATTAATTTATTAACAAAGATATTAAATGAATATTAAAGTTAATAGATATAAATATTTTAATTAAAATAATTAATATTAATATAAGCTTTATTATTTACTTTGAAATTTTAATAATTTTTTCAATAAGTTTATTATTTTAGTAATAATTAATAATAAATATAGTTAAATTATTTTTAAAAAATAAGGATAATAATTTTTAAAATTAAAAGTTAAACTATATATTTTTATCAAGTACTATAGTTTGTAAAGTTTATAGTAAGTAAAAATATCAAAGAATAATAGTTATGTAATATCTTTAATTACGAAAGTTTTAAAATAAAGAATAAAATAAATATATTTAAAAAATAAATTAATTACAATTAGTAAATTATTATAATTATTTGTTGATTTAAAAATTTTTAAAAAATTAAATTAGATTTGTTATTATGTTTTATTAAGAACTTATAAAACAATAAGTTTATTATATTTTAGTTAGGTAATATATTTAATTATTTAGCATTTATCATAATTATTAGTTTATTTCTAAATTAATTTAATTAAAAAAAATTAATAATACTTTATTTTAACTCTTTTAGTAATCTTTAATTAGATTGAATAGCCTTTAATAAATAAATATAATATTTATTAAATATTATTTGTTAAATTTTAAGAATATTAAAGATATATTCAAAATAATTATAATTTAGTATGTAATCAATAATTTTAAATCTTTTAATATATTTTAATTAGTTTTCCAATAGTTTAAAAAGTTCTTCTTTAATTAAAATAAAAAATTCATTATTTAGTAATAATTTTTAAAAAAATTTAATAATTTTTTTTTCTATTATTAATAATTATTAAGTTAATATTTGCTAGGTTTTTATAATTAAAAGAAAAAGATAAGTATATAAGATTATATAATAAAATATCTATAACATAATTTTATTAACTCAAATGAAATTAAATAAATAAAAAATATACTTATATAGTTTTAATTTATTTATCTTATTTTCTTATTAAATGCTTTTAAATGTTTAAGTAAATTAGTGATTTATGATTTATAAGTTTTAAGAAAAAATATATATAATTTTTTATAAGTGAATTTTGATTATTTTTAGCAAAAGATTTTTTGTTTATAAACTAATTATTTTAATTTATATAGTTTTATTTTGTTTAATTAGAATATTATTAACTTTAAGATAATATTTATAAAATTAGATTTAACTTATTCTCCTTGTTTTAATTTTTTATTTTATAGTTAAAAGATAAAATATAAATTAAATCTAAAATAGGTTAATTATCTACTATTTACAAAAGAATTAAAATTATTAACTATAATAATAGGTAATTTAAGATTAAAAATAAATAAAGTAAAAGCATTAGTAATATAAAAAATAAAAAATATTTATATAACAGGTATATAATAGGGTTTATTTAAAAGAAGAGTCTTTTCTTAAGATATTAGTTAAAAAAGTTATAAGTTCAATAAAAAAATCATTAAAATCATTAAATAATTTAATATCTTAAATATAAATATGGATTAATCTTTATTAATAAATAAAGCAAAAGCTTTTATATTATTGAATTTAGTTAAATTAATGCTAATCCTTTAGGAAAAAATAATATAACTATAGAAAAAGTGTTAAGAGACTAGTTCTCTAAATTCTTATTTATATTTTTATATAATTTAATTAACTATAAATTATATGATTAATTTATACTTTTATAGCTAAATTAATTATATAAATAGCATTAAATTATCTAATAAACTAGGTTCCTCTTTTTTCCTCTCAATTCTTACTATTTTTACTTTTACACTATTTCTAAGATTGAGACTATATTCTGTTGATATTGTAGGATATTGGCACTACCTAATATAAATCTTAATATATCGGTGACTCATCCTAGTTTGAAGCTTAATTAAACTTTGTTTACACTTGCACGCTACAGCCACGTTATATCACCACGTTCTGCGCCACACTACTTTTATATTAAGTCTTCCTCTGCACTATATTAGTTTAACTACCACTATGCTTACAAAAAGATAGAAAAAACACCAAAAATATATTTTGATAGTTTTAAAATTAATTTATATTTCTGAATAATTTATAAAACTTAATTATTATTTTAGATATATTCTTCTTTAATTTTTGAATAGATTAAGATATCATCAAAATAAATAATAATTAAGTTATTTAAAATAAGATTAAAAAGGGAATTGAAGAATTAAGTGAAAATTACAAAAATATGATAAAATCTAAAGTTTATATTAATAAATTTATATTAATTTAATAGAAAATTAAAAATAGATAAAAGAATAAAATTTTTTTAAATTCTAGTATTATAATAATTATTTCTAATATTTAATTTAATAAATATGGTTGATATAAGTAACTTATCTTTAATATCATATAAGTTTAATAATAAAGTTTTATCTTTGATAATTTTAAAATTTAAAATTTAATTATCAATATATAATTTTTAACTATTATTAGCTTTTTATTTAAAAAGAATTAGAGAAGTTTATAATAAGGAAAAAAGTTTAATATTTTTATTTTTAAGTAATTTTAAAATATTTTGTTTTAAAGTTCAATATTATTTAAATGATAACTGATAAGTAAGCTTTAAGTATAATTATATACCTAAAAGAAATTTAATTTTGTATTTAATATTATATATAAAAGATAATTTACTTATTAGTTCGCAAATATTAACAAGTTAACTTATTATATTATATATATAATAATTAATAGTTATAATTTTATTAAAAATAATAAAATAAATACTAATA
>JNEM01016566.1:0-13109 GCA_000697335.1 Conidiobolus incongruus B7586
TTGATTAAAATATATTAAAATCAAATCAAAATTAATTTTTTTTACAATAAAAATAAATATATCAAAAATTTAAATATTTAATATATCAATATTATTAGTATAGAAATTAAGAAATGGCAAATTTTTTAATTTCTGATTTTTCAAATATATTATATATTTTGAAAGATTATATATATATAATATATAGGAAAAAAAATATTTCAAACTATATATATATATATTCAATTTTAATTCTTTTTTTTATTAAAATATTTTGATTTTAAAATTTATACTTAAATTTAATCATACTTAAACCAAATTATGATTATCAAAAGGTTTTTATTTTTGTATCTTTAAAACTTAACCATAAACCCTTTAAAATCATCCAAAACTTGCAAATAGCTTATAGAGATGATGTTTTATCTAAAACTACCATATATTGCTAGATTGTGATTTTAACACTGGAAGGGACACTATTCAAAATTTACCAAAATCTAAAAGACCAATTTCTATTGTTATTTTTTTACTTACTAATAGAGTAAAAAAGTATATTAAGAAATACCCTTATATTTCTGTTAGAGAACTATCAAAGTAATTTAATGTTAATTATATAAGCATGTTATATTTACTTAAGTCTAAACTTAGATTAATTGATAAAAATGTAAAATGGATATTTTATAATTTAACAGAAGCCTAAAAGAAAACTAGAGTAGCTATAGCTAAACTAAACTTATTAAGGTATAACCAAAAACAGAGGTTCTTACAGTGAATACTTATAATTGATGAATCTTGGATTCTTTTATATAATCCTTTATCTAAAAATAAAACAAGATGTTAGGTTAAGCCAAATCAATTCCCTTTACAAATTCTAATAAATAAACACTTTGAATATAAACAAATGTTATTTGTTATAATGGATTATAATGATATATGGTCTTCTTATTTAATATCTCAAGGAAAATCAATTAATAGTAAGTTATATATTACCTTTTTAAATAAAACATTTTTTAAATGGTGTTCTTAATATAAATTAAAGACACCTATTATTTTGCATGATAATTGTAAAATACATAAAACTAAAGCTATAAAAGATTTTTTATATAAAAAAAATTGGAGGGAGTTACCATATCCAGTATATTCATTTGATTATAATCCATGTGATTATAATTGTTTTAGACATTTAAAAAAACAGCTTACAGGAAAAAAGATTCCTATAATCAAATTAAATTGATTTGTAAAAAATCAAATTTCAGTCTTTAATAAAAAAACTATTTTTTAGTTATTAGAAGCTTACCAAAAGTATAGAAAAGAGTTATTAATAATAAAAGAGGCTATTAATTTTATATTATTTATTAATTTTTATATATTATTTATTAATTTATTTAATTAAATTTAATTTTAAAATTATGGCATTATTTAATTTCTATACAAATATATATATTTTATATTAAATATTAGAATATTATAATTTCTTTGTTTTTATTATTATAATTCTAAAATAATAAATAAAGTTTGAATAAATATAAATATATATATATATATTAACCTATAAAAATAAGTTATAGATATAAAATTACTTATTTAAATATTCAAATCTTAAATAATTCTTAATTAATTAAAATTAAATTAATATAAATAGTTTAATTATAATAATTGATTATAATTAATTATATTTGATTATATTTTATAAATACTTAATTAATATATTAAAATCTATAATTAAATAAAATAAGTTATAAATTTTTAAATTTATATATTAAGGGGGTATAAATAACAAAATTTATATATATATATATATTTTTATTATGCTCTATATAATATAAAACTATTAAAAGACTAGTTCTTTAAATTCCTATATATATTTTCATATAATTTAATTAACTATAAATTATATAATTAAACTATACTTTTATAGCTAAATTAATTATATAAATAATATTGAATTATTTAATAAACTAGTTTTTTTTTCTTTTCAATACTTATTATTTTTTATCTTTTCTATTATTTTTAAGTTTGAGACTATATTTTACTAATATTATAATATATTCACAGTACCTAATATAAATCTTAATATATTAGTAACCTATCCTAGTTTGAAGCTTAATTAAACTTTATTTATATTTGTATATTACAGCCATATTATAATATTATATTTTATATCACACTACTTTTATATTAAGTTTTCCTCTATATTACATCAATATTTACCACTACACTTATATAGTAGCAATAACAAAACTATTAAAAACCTATTAGAAATTAATAATTACCTATATCAAATCTATTCATTACTATTCTATATCTTATTAATAATTTATTTCACTCTAATTTAATATTATACACTATAATACTAATAAAAGAAAGATACCCTTATATTATTTTAATGATGATAGTAATTTAATTACTAAGCAAATCTAAGACTTTAATCCCTAAAAGCTTATTACCCTCTAAGAAGTTTATATTAAACAACTTCTGGTTGAGAAAAACATAACTTAAAAAGCTTAAATCTAATAAACTAGTTACTTTACTATAGTTAATCTATTAAACCATCTTTTTAAAATTTTTAAAAACAAACTAACTATTTATAATAGCTTTAAAAATATTTACAAGCTTGAAAACTATCTTAAAAATATAAAAAATTATCTTAACTTAATTCCTAATAAAGATTTAGAGAATATCTTTAAATTAGCCATTTTTTTGGAAAAATCCATTTATACTTAGTAGTTAACTTATTACAAGCTTAATCTTAAAGAGTTTTTAGGGGGATAATCTATTATAAAAATACAAACCTTTAAATAATTAGAAAAAGCCTTTAAAGAAAAATATTACCTAAAAGATTAAGTTTAATTAATAAGATAAAAACTTTCTTAATTTAAATAGAAAACTCCTACAAGGTAATTAATTAAGAAATTTAATGAGATATATTTAAATATATTAAATATTATTAAAGAAGAACAAATCTATAGGTTATTATAATGCTTCAACCTTTAAGTAAAACTCTAATTAATTAGCAAGGAATATTTTGATAATATTACTCTATATTTTTAATAATAAGAATTTTTTGTAATTTAAAATAAATAAATATTTTGTTATATAATATATAGAAATAAATATATAATATAAATTTAATATTTTTTTTATTATTAATAACTTTTTACTATATTTTTAATAAAGATCTAATATTTAAAAATTAGTTTTTTTTATTAAAGACTAAAATTTGATATTTTACAAATCAATTAAATTTTCTTATATAAATTTTTTTTCTTGTAAGCTAGTTTTTTAAATATCTAAAGTAATTATAGTTGCATAGGTTATAATCTAAAGAGTATACTAGATATAGTAATTTTTTCTAATTATTTTTAATTAGAAAATTTTTTATATCTTTAAATTTATATATTTTATAATTTTCATAAAAAATAATAGGTTTTCTTAAATTATATTAAGAACACTAATTAAAAATACTTTTATTTAAAAAAACCAATATAAAGTTTATTATTAATTGATTTTCCTTCAGGAACTAAATAAAAGTAATATATAATATTATAATCTATTATAATTATTAACATTTGTTTATTAACAAAATATTTATTTAAAGGGATTTATAGAGGGGGTTGATTTAACTTGATTTAACATTTTGATTTATGTTTTAGTAAAAGATTATATATATAGATTTAAGATTCATCAATTATACTTATTTAATATAAAAGTTTAAGCTTCTAATAATATTTTAGTTAGTTTTATTTAACAATAACTACTCTAGCTTTTTTTTAAAATTTAGTTAAATTATAAGGTATTTACTTTATATTTTTATTTATAAATTTGAGTTTAAATTTTAATATAAATAAAATACTTATAAAACCTATATTATAATGTTTAGATAGTTTTTAACTAAAATAAAAAGGTGCTTTTTAATATATTTTTTCACTTTATCAATAATTAAAAGAGTAACAGTTAAAGTTAGTTTTTTAAATTTTAGTAAGTTTTGGATAATTTCTCTAATAGATTTAAAATAATTTACCTAACAATAGATTGTTAATTTAAATAATATATTATTATTAAAAGCTATTTATAAATTTTAAATGATTTTCAAGGGTTTATAATTAAGGTTTATTAATATTAAAATAAAAACTTTTAATGATTATTATTTATTTTAAACATTATTAAATTAAACAACTAATTTTAAAAATTATTTTTTTAATTACAATAATTATTATATGTATATACACTAGCTTGCAAAAATAAGTTATAAAATCAAAATTGCTTAAATATTTATTTATATCTTAAATAATTCTTAATTAAATAAATTCAGATTAAAATATATAATATACCTATATTAATTAGTTATAACTAACTATATTTGATTATATTATATTAGCTATTGGTTAATATATCACAACCTAAAATTTAACCAAGGTGAGTTATAAATTTATAGGTTTATAAATTAAAAGGGTATAAATAACAAAGCTTATACACTAACCTACAAAAGTGAGTTATAAAATCAAAAATATATATATTTTAATTAATAACTAAAACAATTGTATATATTAGATTACTTGAAACTATAATATATAATTAAAGTATATTATTAAATAATAAATAAATATATTTAGATATATTTAGTAAACTATTAGCAAAAATATTAACCTTTAATATTTAACTAAGGTGAGTTATAAATTTGCAGGTTTTTGAGATAAGGGGATATATTTAACAATATATAACCATATCTTTTTTCTCTCTTTGCTATTATTTTATATAATATTTTACAGATATACTAAATTTTTTTTATTAGTATCATTATGTTTAAATCCCTCTCTAAAAAAATCCACTTGTATATCAATTAATTTTATAAAGAAGGTAAATTAACTTGTGATATTGTTAGAATTACTAGTGTTAGCTAGTCTACTATAGCTAAAGCTATTAAGAATAGCAATAAAAAACATTTAAATTTAAACTTAAGCATGCTAGGATTATAGATAAATATGATGAGAAGTATATTTGTAGGTTAGTTAGTATAGGCAAGTGTGGTACTATTGTAGAAATACAATAGGAACTACAAGACTATACAAGAATATTAGTTAACACTAATACTATTATACATACTTTACATTAGCATGGATACTACTTACACCTCAAGAAAAAACACCCCTAATTAAAAAAATCCCATTATAAAACTAGGTAAGAGTTTAAATGTTGCTACTAATATTGAATTAAAACTAATTAGAGTAAGGTTATTTAGTTTAATGAAACAAAAATATACCTTAGTGGATCTAATAAAAAAGCTAGATACTTTAGAAAAGATACAAAATTACTTTGTGACTATTATGTTAATTTTACCTAAAAATATAGTGGTGGGTCAATTATTGTTTAGGGATATATGTTGTCTTTAGGTGTAAGGTATCTTTATAAAGTTAATAGGGGAATTAATACTAAAATGTACCAAAGTATTCTAAACAATGAATTGAAAAAAACCATAGAATAATATAGGTTAAACAAATCTGATGTTATTTTCTAGCAAGATAATACCTCTTATTATATTATAGCTTCTACTACCAAATAGCTTAAAAATAACAAGATAACAGTTATGAAGTAGCCTCTTTAATCTCTTAACTTTAATCTAATTAAATACCTTTGGGATTAGTTAAAAAAAGATATTAAAGCTTTCCCCCTAACAAAAAATTTAAATCAACTTTAGGAATATGTTCAAGAAGTATAGAACAAGATTAACCCTTTTTAGTGTAAGAAGTTAGTTGATTCTATACCCCACAAACTTAAAGAAGTTAGAAAAGCTAATGGTAGATACAATAGGTTTTAATTTTTTTTTATCACCAAAAACCTGCAAATTTATAACTCACCTTAGGTAAAATTTAAGGGTTTATATTTTAACCAATTAATAGCTAAATATTATTATTTAATGATATATATAACTAATAAATATAATAGATTTTAATTATTAAATTTAGGTTTATTTCATTAAATATTAATTAAGTTATTAGTAAAAATATAGGTGTTTTTGATTTTATGACTTACTTTTATAGATTAGTGTATATATCTTCTTTTTTTGTTATATTATATATATTATAAAACTATTAAGCTAATATTTTAAAATTAATATTATAATACTTAAATGTCTCTCTAAAAAAGGTCACTTACATATTAATCAACTTTATAATGAAAATAAATTAACTTGTGAGATTGCTAGAATTACTAGTGTTAGCTAATCTACTATAGTTAAGGTTATTAAGAACAATGCTAAAGAAACACCTAAATTAAAACTTAAGTGTGTTAAAATTATAAATAAGCATGATAAAAGTGTATTTATAGATTAGTTAATATAGGTAAATGTAATACTACTATAAAAGTGTAATAAGAATTATAAAACTATATAAGAATATTAGTTAGAAATAATACTATTATATATACTTTATATTAGAATAGATATTACTTATATTTTAAAAAAAACACCCCCAACTAAAAAAGTCCTACCATAAAGCTAGGTGGGAGTTTGAATGTTAATACTAAAGTTGAACCAAAATTAACTAGAGTAAGGTTATTTAGTTTAATGAAACAAAGATATATCTTAATGGATTTAATAAAAAAGCTAGATGTTTCAAAAAAGATAAAAAATTATTTTATAACCATTATGTTATTATAACCTAAAAATACAATGGTGGGTTAATTATAGTTTAGGGATATATATTATCTTTAGGTATAGGGTATTTTTATAGGGTTGATAAGGGAATTAATGCTAAAATATACTAAAGTATTCTAAACAATAAATTGAAAGAAACTATTAAGTGATATAATATATAAAAATCAAATATTATTTTCTAACAAGATAATACACCTTGTTATACTACAAATTCTACTATTAAATAACTTAAGAATAACAAAATAACTATCATAAAATAGCCTCCTCAATCTCCTAATTTTAACTTAATTAAATATTTTTGGGATCAACTAAAAAAATCAATTAAAGCTTTCCCCCCAGAAAAAAATTTAGATTAACTTTAGGAATATATTTAAGAAGCTTAGAATAATATTAATCTTGCTTAATGTAAGAAGCTAGTTAACTTTATACCCTATAAACTTAAAGAAGTTAGAAAAACAAAAGGTGGATATACTAGATATTAATTTTTCTATCAATACTAAAACCTACAAATTTATAACTCATCTTAAATATACTTTTAGTGTTAATATATCAATTAATAATTAATTAAATTTAACTATATATATTATATTATAAATAAAAAATATATATTAATTACATAGTTTAATATAAGTTTATTTAAATTACAATTGATTAAGATATTAATAGAAATATATATATTTTTAATTTTATCACTTATTTTTATAGGCTAGTGGATATATATTTTAAAAATATATAATTTCTTATTAATTTTATATATATTTATTTATTTTATACTAATAATATATTTGAAAAATCAAAAATTAAAAAATTTCCCATTATTTTAAATTTAAAATAATATATCCTTTTTTAATATTTATATTATAATAATTATCATTGATAATATTTTTTATAATATAACTAAATCTTCCTACCTAAAGAATTAATCTTTTAATACTTATTTTAAATTACTTAAATTTCAAATAATAAATGTTTTTGTTTTAAAACTTTATAAGAAAATATTTAGTAAAAAAGCTAAAGCTTATTTAAAAGTAAATAAAAGTTATTATTATTGTTATAGGATATAAATTAACTATAGAGTTAATAAGTATTTTCTCAAGAAATAATATCTGTCTAATTCTCAATAATTTTAATTTACCAACTATAAACCTAATTTAAATAATATTAATATTACCATAAAATTACCTTTTTTATAATTAATTAGCAAATTTTAATTTCATTTACAAAAGTTCAAATAAATTAATAATTCTGTAAATTAAACTATTTATATTAAAGTGATCAAACTAATTAAACTACTAAAAACTAAAAATATTCTAGTAACCAATCTACCATGTAATTTTTTACCTTTAACTATCACCCCACTATTTGTTTTAACTAGATATTTTATAGATATACCTGTTAATATTTGAATTAACTTTAATTATTTCAATTGTATTATTTATTCTTTTATTTTTATAAAACTATCTTTACCTATTTAAAAAAGTAGCTTAATAATTAAAAATGCTAATAATTTAATAGAATAAACATCTAATACTATATTTAGATATTTATCATTATTTTTTAACTATTCTTAATATATTAAATTCTTAGTTGGTAATATTAGTTATAATTTTATACTAGGTTAAAATTAGGTTGAATACTATAGTTTTTTATCTATAAGTATTATTTTAAAAGGTTACAAATTTATTTTATTTTCTAAAAAAAATTAATATAATTAATCTCAAAAAATTTATATTACCCTATTATAAAATTACTAAATATTTTATCTAATACCAGTTTTATAATTGTATTAAATAATTTTATTATTATAAACAAAAACTAATATAAAGAACTAATTAAAAATCTTAATTATTTATAAAGATATGTATTTATTTATTATTCATTTATTAATATTTTATTTGTTGATTTTAATGAAGTTATAATTAATAACCACTTCCTATATAATATAATAAGTTAATTTACTAATGTTTTTAAACTTATAGATAAATTATTTTTTTATTATAATATTAAACATAAAATTAAATTTCTCTTAGGTATATAACTATACTTAAAACTTACTTACCATTTATCTCCCGAATAATATTAAACTTTAAAAGAAGAAATCTAAATATTACTTGAAAATAGGTATATTAAACTTTTTTCTTTACTATAAAAATCTCTTATCTTTTTTATATAAAAAGCTAATGGTAGTTAAAGACTATATATTAATAATTATGGTTTAAACTCTAAAACTATTAATGATAAAACCCTATTATTAAATTAATATAATATTAAGGATAAACTACTTAAATCTATTATATCAATAAAATTAGATATTAGAAATTATTATTATAATATTAAAATTAAAGAAAATTCTAATTTTTTAACCATTTTTAATATTTTATTAAGCTATTATAAATTTATTGTTATAAACTTTAAATTATATAATACCCTTGCAACTTTTACCAAGTTCATTATTTCTTTTTTTAATCTTATTTTTAATAACTTTATTATTATTTACTTTGATAATATTTTAATCTATTTAAAAACTAAAGAAGAATATATCTAATATATTAATTAAATCTTACAAATTATTCAAGAACATAAATTACTTTTAAAGCTATTAAAATATATTTTTAATATCTCTTTTATCTCTATTTATAGTTATAATATTTTTTCTTAAAGAATTAACATTAATCTAACTAAACTTAATGATATAAAAGCTTTTACTATACTTATAAACAAAGATTAACTTATATTTATATTTATATTATTAAATTACTTTAAAAATTTCATTGATTCTTTTATTAAACTTATAACTCCTCTAATTAATCTCTTGAGAAAAAACTCTTTTTTTGAATAAACCCTATTATATACTTTTTGCATAAATGTTTTAATTTTCTATATTACTAATATTTTTGCTTTATTTATTTTTAATCTTAAACAACCTACTATTATATTCATTAATTTTAATTTTTTTGTAATTAGTAGATAATTAACCTAATTTAAATTTAATTTATATTTTACCCTTTAATTATAAGATAAAATAATAAATAGGGGAAAATAAGTTAAGTTTAACCTTACAAATATTACCTTAAAGCTTATAAAGTTCTAGTTATGAAAAATAAAGCTAGCTAAATTAAAATGCCTAGTTTATAAATACAAACTCTTTATCTTAGTAAAAATAATCAAAAACTATTTATATTTCTTATTTTATAACCTTTATTTAACACTTATAAATCACAAATCACTTATCTACTTAAACACTCAAAAGTATCTATTAAGAAAACAAGTTAAATAGATTAAAATTATCTAAGCTTATCTTTTTTTATTTAATATCTCTTAAGTTAATAAAATCATGTTATAAATATTTTGTTAAAAAATCTTATATATTTATCCTTTTGTTTTAATTACAAAAACCCAATTAATATTAATATAATAATTATTAATAAAGGAAATAAAGAATTCATTAAATTATTTTTAAAAAAACAATTAAATGATGATTTTTAAATTTTAAATAAAGAATAACTCTTTAAACTATTAGAAAACTAATTAAATATATCAAAGATCTAAAATCATTGATAACTTACTATATTATAACAATTGTTTATATATCCCTAATATTCTTAAGATTTAATAAACAATATTTAATGAGTGTTATAACATATTTGTTAGAAAACATCAAAACTAGTTAAAACTATTAAGAGAATTAAAATAATATATTACTAACCTTCTTTAGTTAAATTAGTTTACAAATATATTAATACCTTTGATATATACTAAAGAATTAATTATAATACCTAATTAAAATATAGTAAACTTATTCCCTTATAAGTCCCTAATAAAACTTATTAACAAATCTAACTTGATTTTATGAAAATTCTTAAATTAACAACTAATTAAAATCATTTACTAATTATAATTGATTTATTCTTTAAATATACATATTTTATTCCCTGTTTCAAAACTTTTATAATTAAAGATATTACAAAACTATTATTCTCTAATATTTTACCCATTATAAAATTCTTCAAATTATTATATCAAATAGAGATATACAATTCAACTTTTAATTTTAAAAGTTATTATCCTTTTTTTTTAAGATTAATTTAGCTATATCTATTACTAATTATCACTAAATTAATAAACTTGCTAAAGAAACAATTAAAACCTTAAAACAAATGATTAAATCCTATATTAACATTAATTAGTTAAATTAAAATGTCTATATCTATCAATTTTAATATTTATTCAATATCTTTATTAACAAATCAACAGGTTTTAACCTTTATTTTATCAATTATAACAAATATCTTAACTTAATAATTACTTTAAAACTTTAAATCAACTTATCTTTAGATGTTGTTAAATTTTAATCTAATATTAAATATATTAATTCCCTTGTTAAATTTAATTTAGAAGAAAATTAAAAGGTTATAGAATAATAATATTTAAAGTTATTTAAGAATCTTTTTAAATATAAAACTAGTATGTTTATATATTTAGAATAATCTACCTTTAAACTTACCTTATTCAAATCTAACTTAAATCTAAAATATTTGTTATTATATTATAATCCTTATAAAATTAATCTATTGATTTAAATTTTAAAAATATTATCTGAGAATTATCTTTAACTTTAAGGATCAACTTTATTTTTCACATATCTAAAATCAAACCTTATTTTGAAGATTTTAATACTTTTCCTAATCACTTAAAAACCCTAAAACTAGATCTAATTATTATTTAAAATAGAGAAAAAGAGTACTATATTGATTATATAATTAAATCTAAATCTATTAGGAATAAGCTTTAATTCTATATAAAATAAATAGGTTATCTTATTGAAGAAGCTATATAAAAACCCCTAGAAAATATTAAGTATAACTTAGCTTATTATACCTATTTACAATAATTTAGAGAGTGTGTCTTTTTTAAAAAACTTACTAAAAGAATATTAAAAGACTATTTCTTTAAATTCTTATAAATACTTTCATATAATTTAATTAACTATAAATTATATAGATAATTAATACTTTTATAGCTAAATTAGTTATATAAATAGCATTGAACTATCTAATAAACTAGGTTTTTTTTCTCTCAATAATTATTATTTCTTATCTTTTCTATTATTTCTAAGTTTGAGGCTATATCTTATTAATATTATAGTATATTAATATTACCTAATATAAATCTTAATATATTAGTGACTTATCCAAGTTTAAAGCTTAATTAAATTTTATTTATATTTGTATACTATAGCTACATTATAATATAATATTTTATATCATATTACTCTTATATTAAGTCTTTTTTTATATTATATTAGTACTTACCACTACACTTATAAAAATTATTAATCTAATATTTTAAAATTGATATTACTATATTTAAATCTTTTTTTAAAAAAGTTTATTTATATATTAATTAATTATATAATAAAAATAAATTAACTTATATGATTATTAGAATTATAAGTCCTAATTAATCTATTATAATTAAGGTTATTAAAAAATAATATTAAAAACCATTTA
The DNA here is from genome assembly GCA_000697335.1 of Conidiobolus incongruus B7586. Lineage (NCBI taxonomy): Eukaryota > Fungi > Entomophthoromycota > Entomophthoromycetes > Entomophthorales > Conidiobolaceae > Conidiobolus > Conidiobolus incongruus. Next base: position 12,139 of record JNEM01016566.1, read on the forward strand.
AATTAAAACTTAAATATATTAAAATTTCAGAAAGAATAATAAAAACTATATATATAAATTAATTAATATAAGTAAATATAATACTACCAAAATAGTAAATAATAATTTTAAGATTATATAAAAATATTAGGTAATATTTATATTACTATATATATTTTATATTATAATAAATATTATTTATATCTTAAGAAAAAACACCCCCAACTAAAGAAACCTCATTATAAAATTAAATAAGACTTTAAATATCAATACTCTAGTTAAACTAAAATTAATTAAAGTTATTTAACCTAATAAATTAATAATATATTTTAAAAAATTAAATAATAAAGATAGATATTTCAAAAAAGATAAAAAACTACTTTATGACCATTATATTATTAATAACCCAAAAATATAATGATAGATTAATTATAGTTTAAAATTGTATATTATTTTTAACTATATAATATCTCTAAAAAATTAATAAAATTTAATACTAAGATATATTATAATTTTTTGAATAATGAATTAAAATATTATTGAGTATTATATGTTAAATAAATCAAATATTATTTTCCAACAAAATAATACCATTTATTATACTATAAATTCTATTATTAATTAGCTTAAAAATAACAAAATAACTATTATATAATAACTTCCTTAATTTTTTAACCTTAAATTAATACATTATTTTTGGGATTAATTAAAAAAATTTATTAAATCTTTCCCTTTAACAAAAGATTTAGATTAACTTTAGGTGTATATTCAAGAAGCTTAAATAATATTGATTTTTCTTGATATAAGTAGTTAATTGACTCTATACCCTATAAATTTAAAATAATTAAATAATCAAAAGATAGATATATTAGATATTAATTTTTTTATCACTATTAAAACCCATAAATTTATAACTTATCTTTAATATATATTTAATTTTAATATATCAATTAATATTAAATTAAATTTAACTTTATATATTATATTATTAA
>JNEM01016573.1:0-20195 GCA_000697335.1 Conidiobolus incongruus B7586
AAAAAATATATATTATAATATTTTTTAATTAAAAAATTAGTCTTTTATAATTAGTTATTTAATTTAATTATACTTAATCTAAATAATAATCATGAAAAGCTTTTTATTTTAATATTAATAAAACTTAGCTATAAAAGTTTTAAAATTATTTAAAATTTACAAATAACTTTTAATAATGAAGCATTAATTAAATCAAATATTTATTATTAAATAAATTATTTCAAACCAGTTAAAATTTAAAATACTAACTTTAATTATAACTTATTTAATTATTAATAGAGTGAAAAATTATATTAAAAAACACCTTTTTATTTTAATTAAAAAATAATCTAGATATTTTAATATTAGTTTTTCAAGTATTTTATATATATTAAAGTTAAAACTTAAATTAATAAATCAAAATATAAAATAAATACCTTATAATTTAAATAAAACTTAAAAAAAGTTATAATAACTATTATTAAATAAAAGTTACTAAAATATTATTAGAAATTTAATATTTTATAATAAATAATTATAATTAATAAATCTTAAAACTTTATATATAGTCTTTTATTAAAATATAAATTAAAATATTAAATTAAATTAAATTAACCTTTTTAATAAATCCTTTTAAATAAATATTTAATTAATAAGCAAATGTTTATTATTATAATAAATTATAATAGTATCTACTATTCTCATTTAATTTTTAACAGGAAATTAATTAATAATAAGCTTTATATTGTTTTTTTAAATAAAAATTTTTTTAATTAATATTATTAATATAATTTTTAAAAACCTATTATTTTTTATAATAATTATTAAATATATAAATTTAAAGTTATAAAAAACTTTTTAATTGAAAATAACTGGAAATAAATACCATATCAAATATATTCTTTAGATTATAACTTATATAATTATAATTATATTAAGTAATTAAAAAACTAGCTTATAAGAAAAAAAATTTTTACAGGAAAATTTAATTAGTTTATAATACATCAAATTTTAATCTTTAATAAAAAGAATTATATTTTAAGTGTTAAAAGTTTGTTAAAAATATAGCAAAAAGTTATTAATAATAGAAGAAACTATTAAATTTATATTATATATTTATATTTATATATTATATATCAAAATGTTTATTTATTTTCAATCACAAAAAATTTTAATTATTTAAATTACCGAGTATTAGTATACATAATTTGAATAATTTTCAAAATTCATTTATAATAGAGAAATTTAGGAATTTGGTTAATAAAATCCATAAGGTATAGTTATATTTGGTGATCAATTACTAATTTCTTCTTGAGGTGTCATTCTGTTTTATTGAAATAATGTCTTTGAAAAGAACATTGATTTTTCAAACCAACTTCTTTTATTTATAAAATCAATACTTGTCAATGAATAATAATTCAAAATTAAAAAATACTCTGGAAGATGTTGTTGATTCATGATTAATACTAAATATATTGGTGGTGATTATAATGATAAAAACTGATTCAAGTATGTATTGGATAATTGATGAATGTAACAACTATAACAAAAGGAGAACTAATTGATATTATAAGAGAGTCAAATACAAGAAGAGAGTGAAGTTACAAACAAAATAATTAATTAATCAAATTTTAATTATAAGTTTCTTTCCTTCAGCTTCTTTTCAATAATCCTTTCGACCAACAATTCAATGGGACCCCCTTCGCGATTGCTGGAACCTTCCAAAAAGTTGCCGATAACCTTGTTGACGTACTTGCCGAGCATGTCCATTTCAACGTTGACACGATCGCCGACTTTCTTGGTAGGCATGATCACGTGGTCTTTGGTGTAGGGCACCATCATGATCGTGAACCATCTCTCCTTGTCGTTCACATCACACACTGTGAGGGACGTGCCGTCCAGGGCGATGAATCCCTTTTCAATAATGTACTTCATTAAGTCTTGGTTCTCGACTTGAAATTTGTACCAGGTGGAGTTTTCCTCGGGAGTGATGTCAAGGATGGTGACAGTTGTGTCGACATGTCCTTGTACGAAGTGACCACCAAATCGCGTATGAGAAGCTGTAGCGCGTTCCAAATTTACGACGTCGCCAACCTTCAAATCGCCCAAATTGGTCTTACGTAAAGTTTCTGGAGCCAAGTTCACTTTGAAGGTATCGTTGGTGAAATGAGTCACAGTGAGACAAGTGCCATTAATCGCGATACTGTCGCCAAGTTTGCAGTCGTCGAGAATTGCAGCAGCTTCTCCAATGGTAATAGACCAACCTTGACCTCCATCCTTATTGGTATCAAGTTCTTGAATATCGTGAACCTTACCAACTAATTCTACTAATCCTGTAAACATTTGAATTATTTTAAGGTTTAGTTACTGTTTCTTGTTTAATTAAATGTCAATTAAAAATAATTAATTATTATGGGAATTTGATTAACCACAATTAGTTGTTATTAATAATTTTGACAAATAATTTTTTTAATATCAAAATTATTAATTATAATTTTCATACAATTTTAACAATTATAAAATTTATTTTTATATATATATTTTATTTTATTTGTAATTATCAATTTGAAAAATAATACTATTAACATTAATATTAATACACTTACAAAACGGTCGAATTAGAATTAGGTTAGCCAAGAATTCAGGTGTATTTATTAATTTCAAAATTCTCAAATTGTGGGACTAATTCCAAACCCTTTAAAAATCAATTAATTACATTATCCTACATTTATCTTATCGATCAATAGATCTCAAATAATAGACCTAAACCATGATAATAAATAACATAAAACACGCTTTAAAATATATACAGATCAATCAACCTATTATCAATGTTTTAAAATCTCCAAGATTTTATTCTTCAACGACCGATGTTAAAGATTCTAATGAACTCAATGCTAAAAAAGAGAATTTGCTAGGTATTATACATTCCGAACTATATACTAAAATTTATGAAAAGTACCCCAAAGTCAAATTGTATAATATTGACCAACTTTGGGATTGGATTTATGTCAAAGGTAAAAAATATATATACCGTATTGGATATTTTATATTAATACGGTTTTTAGGTATTGAAGATTTCGACAAAATGACGAGTTTGCCAAATCATTTTAGACAGCATTTGAAAGAACATTATGTGTTAGGATTACCTCAAACTATTGTAAATTATTGTTTTATATATTTGTAAAATATTAATAATATTTAATATTTAATTTAGGATTTGAAAACTTCAACCGATGGTACTATTAAACGTCTTTTTCAATTTAACACAGTTAAAGAGTCCATTGAGACGGTGATGATACCAGAATCTCAACGTCGTACATTATGCTTATCGAGTCAAATAGGTTGCTCCCTAAGTTGTTCATTCTGCCACACTGGCACTCAAAAACTGATCAGGAATTTGAAGCCTCACGAAATTGTCGGTCAGTACATGGTATTTGCGAAGAGTTTCAACGACATTCCCATCAAGCCTAGAAAGAAGCGAAATTTGAAGAATTTGGTATTTATGGGCCAAGGTGAACCTCTGTACAACTACAAAAATTTGAGTAGGGCTATTAAGACTTTGACGGATTCGAAAGGGATTAACTTTAGCAAGCATAAGATTACTGTGTCGACATCTGGGGTCGTGCCGTTGATTCCATCCCTAGCAGAGGATCTTGGGGTGAGTTTGGCAGTTTCGTTACACGCTGTCACCAATGATATCAGAGATGAACTGGTGCCACTTAACAAGCAGTACAATATTCAAGAGGTGTTGACAGCTTGTAAACAATTTTCAAAATTATCGACCCCAGCCACACAAAGAGTGACCTTTGAGTATGTGATGTTAAAGGGAGTTAACGATTCATTGGCAGATGCTAAAGAATTAATAAGATTGGTTAAGGGCATTCCTGCTCATGTCAATTTAATGTAAATACTATTATCTCAATTTTAACAGCATAACTAATTCTTTGATATAGTCCCTTCAACCCATGGCCAGGTTCCCAATACGAATGTACACCAATCGACCAAATTAAAGAATTCTCGCAATATCTCTTAAAAAACAATCTCAAGTGTAATATTAGATACTCGAAAGGACAAGGTAAATTGTTTCAATGTATTGATAATATTAAGTATTAATATTTGGTGATGTAGATATTATGGCAGCATGTGGCCAATTGAGGAGTAGTAACCTACTCAAGAAAAAATTTGAAAATTTACAAACTACAGAAAATCAATAGAATATTATATCATTATTTAATAAATTTTTAAATTTAATATAATTTATAGCTGTGTTTTGGACTAATATGCCAATATCGATTTGATTGTAGTTCAACGTATGTTTTAATAGTTCGTCAGTATGTTGATCCAATGTGAGCGACGGTAATCGTATACTCGTGCCAGTGTCACTTTATATTACAGGAAGTCCCACTAATTGAATATTACCATACGTAATGTGCTTAACAGCGTGCATTATATTATGATGTTTAACTTGAAGATTTTGAAATGTGTTTTTGATGTCATTGATAGATGCGAAAGAAAAACCTCCCTCTTTGAATTTGTTATTTAATAACTGTGTTAATTTAACCCAGTATTTGACTCTTTTGATGTTGAAATTAAACTCCTGCTGTATATACATATTTTCTAAGTTGAACTTTTATAGAGGTTTTCGAATTGTTTGTCGTTGCCTGCTCCAAATACGATACGGCCATCTTTGATTGCGAAATATTGGTAAGGAACTATGAAGGGACAAGATACGCTTGATCGCATGAAGAGTACCCCACAAATGAAGTGGATACTAGCTAAATTTACAAGTTAAGTCAATTAAGTTTCCACAAGTTATAAGTTGACTTTTTGACCTTTTCCAGTGCGATCCCTAGCGAATAAGGATGCTAAAATAGCGTCATGAGCATATAAACCAGTACACACATCAGCAATCGCATCAACTTTAGTTGGTACGGCGTCAGGATGGCCAGTGATATGCATCAACCCAGCTTTAGCCTCAATCACCACATCGTAGCCTGGTATCTTCGCATACGGACTATCTGGTTCGTACCCCATGATTGAAGTATAAACCAATTTTAGATTCATCTCCTTCAACTCCTCATAGCCCAGTTATATTTCATCCAACTTTCCTGGAATGTAATTCTCGATCAATATATCACTCACCCTGGCCAAATCCTTAATAATTTCGAGTCCACAGTGATGCTGCGTTTGTTGCAATTCACTCACAGAAAGTATGTATATTCGACCTTTGATCCAGGATTATTGGGTGCTGCGAATGGAGGCCTTCACAATATCATATCGTCACTTAGTCTTCGTCTTACGATTTTGATCAAATCAGCTCTATATTTAGGAGTCAATAAGATATTATAATAATTTGTTATTTTGATAATTTTACCACAAATCTCTCGACACCATAGTACAATAAGGGCTAGCTGATTAACAATTAATTTTATATTAATTAATAATCAGAGCCATATTTTACCTAATATTCTTGTCAAATCCAACATCTTATTGCACTTTAACAAATTTTTATTACTGCCAATATGAATTGAAAAATTTCTAAATTTAATTTTATTGATTCATTAATCAGTTGCTTTATTATTATTTTATCAAGGGTTTGGCATTTTTATGGATTGAGAAGTGTTTTTATAGACTGTAAGGACTGTTTAAAGATTAGGGGTTAGAGAATGTTGAATGAGGTTGATTGTAATCAGATCATTTGGTAGGTGGTTCTTCATGATTTTTTGTACTCTTGTGCAGGCTCGAATAATTAACAATATCCATTTTGTTATTTTAACACACCATTATGAATATTTAAATTTAATAATAGATACTAATATTGATGTTTAATGTTTGAAATTATAATCGATAGTTCTATATATATTATCTTGTAAAGTCTATTACTCAATAATTAAAAAACTAGCTATTTTTTGATTCACATTAATAATTTTTTTCAATCACTCACATTTCAACTCATTAATAATTACTGAAAATTGATTTTAAGAATGAAATTTTTATAATTTATGATAGGAATATTGGTTGATAAATAAAAAAGTCAAGTTGCATTAATATATAAGGTAATTCATACATAAATTATATAATTATCAATATCGTTAACAAAATTTTACCATAAATTATATAATGAATATAAAATTAGAATCAAATTTTTTAACTTATCATCTCAAAATTAATGTGATTTGTGCTAGATTTGACATTATAATAGATTGAATTTTAATATCTATGTCAATGAAACATGATATTGACAGTTTAAAGTCTTTGTTAACTATTATAAGTGTAATATTAATTGTATTTTCAATTTAAAAATTGTTTGAAATAGTTTAAACTGATTATTTTCAAATTCTCATTATAATTAATAATAATATTTTATATTACAAGATACCATTTTTAAACTGAATTCTTAGATTTTTTAGAATATATTTGGAGCTTTAATAGTTTTGCAATTTTCTTCCACTTAATATAGATTAATTTGAATATTATTGAAAAAATAGTGCTAGAAATTTTTGCTGATTACATTTAATTTATTTATCACAATTTAATTTGAAATATAAAAAATATTCAAAAATTGCTAATTACTATTATATTAATTTGAGTATTTCATTAGTATTATTAATTCAATTCAAAATTTATAAATTTTAGAATCTATGGTTTATTTAATATTATATTAATTTAAATCTATGATGCGTAATGGTTATTCAACATTGACTATTTTTAAAAACCGATTTTTGATAAGTGACCATTATCATAAATTAAAATAATTTGAAATTTATCTAATAACAAAAGATAAAACTGTATTTGTTTAAGTTGAGTAATATATTTGATAAATTTTAATGGTGGAATTAACGGTTAAATTCTTCAATATTGGAGTGTGGCTGCTAAAATACTCAATTTAAAGCCTATTTACTCTTAGCAAATTACTGATAAGTAACAAATTTTCAGATCAAATATGGATTTAATGTGTATTAGACTTATTGATATTTTTAATTTAATACCGAAGATGCTCAAATATCCTTTACATTTCCAAGTTCGAAATATTAGATAAAGGATTAATAAATTGAATGATAATCAATTATTGTAATTATTTCATTCAAAATTGAATACTATTATTGAAATAAATTTAGCAATTTCTAATCAACCCAATATTTCAACTTGTCACATTAACCTTACAGTTTGATACTCAGAATGCAGATCCACTTCTTGGAAACAAGTAATAGTCGATGATGTTATAAATGAGATATAAGCTGTCTTTACATTCAACCCATGTATAAATAGTCATCACATCGCGTTGTGTCAATTATTAATAATTCAATACTTATTTTTTCAGCAAAAAGAATATACAACTAATATCAAAATGTTCCAACTATTCGAACTAAACAATAATATTATACCTAATGAACGTTCTACACCTTGTATCTTGTGAGTATCCGACTCGGAACCCATCACCATCGAAGAATTGTTACAGCTTTGTGGAACTTCTGACCTTTTGAAACAATTCACTAAACTTTGACTGGAATAAACACCTACAAGTGGTTTTATCAGGGTAGGTGATCTAATTTCAATTAAATATCTCTGAATCGCAAAATTAAAGGTGAAAAATGTGATTGTTCATGCTGATGGCTCTAACGAAACTAGTTGGAGTAGTATTTTCAGATTTTGAATCCGAGAATCAAGATACTGTCCAATCTGATTACTACTTCGCACTGTATGAAATCCCTCATGCGAGAAAAAATGTTAAGTAACAGAATAGAATGCAGGACTTGATGCAGACAAATTGACTCTCAGCTTAGGAAATTTGGAGAAATTGATTCATAAAGAAACTAAACTCTTGGTAGTGAACCATCCACACAACCCCAGTGGTTATCAATTCACAGAAGATCAGAAGACAAGCTTAGTCAAGTTAGCAAAAGAGCATGATTTGATCCTGGTGAGTGATGAAATTTATCGTTGGTCAAATCATGATGGATCCAAAGCATCATCAAGCTTTTGCGAGCTTGGAGATAATGCCCTTGCAATCGAAGGGCTGTCCAAATCCTTTGGCTTACTTGGATTCAAAATTAATTGGATAGCCTCTCAGAACTTAGATCATTTGGAAAAGCTCAGTTAGATCAAGCCCTTTGAACTTCTATGTTTTCCCGCTCCTTCCCAATTTTTGGCTTCATTTGCTCTCGAACACCGTGACGCAATTATTAAGAGAAACAGTGAGATCTATCATTCCAATCTTAAATTAATCAATGAGTTTATTGCAAAGTATAGTGACTACTTTAAACTAGTCATACCAACTTTTGGTACTATTTGACTGATCACCCTCAAATGAAACAAATAATCTAGATTCGATGATGCACGAGAGATTTTTCTTCTTGCCAAAGACATATTGATTGCATCTGGCCACCTTTTACATGTGTATAATTATCCTGAATACCACAGAAGTTTTAGAGTTTGATTTGGTAGAGGAAATTTTCCCAAGTGTAGAAAATTTTACATATTTTGTTAATCAAATGATAGGCGAAAATTCAATTTATGATTGTATATAAATTCAGTGCATTTAACACTCATCATCTTGGATTACAATCAAAATTTAACTTTTGCATATTAACTGTCTCTTTGACAAATTGATATCCTTTTTATTTTGAAATAAGAATACATAAAGTTATAAAAATTGATCATGATGCTACTGAGGCTATACTAGATAATGTCATGATGCTAAACTACTGATTAATTTTATTTTATTTACCTACTTTGGGATTTTGAATAATTTCAAATTATAATATCAACCATTCTGATAATTATTGAATATTAATCTTTCTAAAATATTTCACAAAAATCTTAAATTATTTTTCAAAAATCTTTTCATAATTTTAAATCATATTACAAGTAATTATTCAGCTTATTTACAATATTATGATTGTTTAAACTTTTTGAATTTCATCTTTAAAAGCATTTTGCAGAGTTTAAGGCTAGTTTGTTGTAAGGTCTGGGTGAATAAATTAGATGTGTTGATACAATGGGTTGTGATATGAACTTTAAAAGGTGCTATAGGTGTAAATTTGTAAAGGTGTTTCAAACTTATTTCAATGGGTATTATTTAATGATTATGATCCTTATTTGTATCTTTGAGTATGAGGCTTAGCAAAAAACTACTTTTAGAGTAGCTAAAGCAATGAAATGACTGTATATGCAATCATCAAAAGAATTTTATGATGGCATTGAAAATTAATTAGTACAAATACTGAATTGAAAAGTTGAGATGAAATACAATAATGTGACAATTGAGTTGAAGTAATTAACAGATTGATTGTTGTACAATAATATATCAAACATCATTACAAACACATATTCACTTTTTATAACAAGTAAATCTAAAATTTTCAAAATTATATCAAATATTTCAATAAATAAAATCATTTTTGATAATTAAATGTACAATTGAAATTTCATATAATGTTATATTGATTGTATTAAATTGATCATATTAATTTAATAATTTTTAAAATACAGTAATCAAAATCATCCCAATAAATGACAAAATTGAAATTTAATTGTGATTAATCATATATGAAAAAAAGTGGTATTCAAACCAATATTCAATATGATACTATATTTATTACTTTCTAGCTATTGATTTTGAATATTGGATAAATATAATCTAAAAAACAACTTATCAAAGAATTTTTGATAGATCTATCAAGTAAACCCGCATTGACTCAATCAATTCGGTATCAGACTTCTAATCCGAGAATTTGGGTTGAAGTCTAACAAGGGTGTCTTAAAATTATGAATGCTCTTATTTTTATTTTAGACTTTAATATAGTTTACATGATATTAAAAATATATTTAATACAGTGATCTTATTTATTATTGATATAAAAGTATCTTTAAATGTAAACTATTACTATACTCATTCTATATTGTTAAATATTATCGAAATTCTCACAGCCAAAATGATACGATATACCTAAATTGTAAATAATTGACAATATTAACAAAATATATTTTTATTTATAGATATTATCCAGTATACTTGTTATAGTTGGTATCAATATGACCATATTGTAAAAAAACAGTCTATTTATTAAATTTTATCAAATCAAAATTTACTTTAGCAATTTTGAATTATCCAAAATTATAGTGGCAAATTTTCATCAAATATCATTAAATTGATTATAATCAACATTGTATTATCAAGATATTCATTTAATAAATTTTGCAATATCAGATTATTGATTTTAAGAACATGCTTGGATGAGAAAAACAGGACATTGTATATCTGATAACTAAGTGAATTATTTAGATTAATGATTATTGATACTGTATTTTGAACCTGTCAAAACAATTTTTTGAAACGATGTAATATGAAGTTTGCTTCATATAAAAATTAAATAATTTGGTTTATTAGTTTTCGTTATTTCTATAATCAAAGCTATAATTCATTGGTTATCAGGGTTAAATGGTAATAATAAATATAATATTATATCCAAAAGTCATAGGTTTTATTAAGTTTGTGATTTAGGATGAAAAGCGGAAAAATCTCTAAATAACACGATATTCACAATACCAAATGTAACATTCATCCGTCAAGAAATCATCACATTTTTTACAAGGTGGTGATTGGTTTAAATATGAGAAAAAAGTGGGTTAACTAGCATTGAAGCTGATTTCATATTTCTTATTAAAACCCAATTGTCCAACATTTAATCAATTCACCCCAAAAAATAAATACAATACCGAAATTCAATACCATTAGGGTATAAAATCGAACATTGAGTAAATCCCTGTCAATAAACCTTTCTATTTTTTATATTAAATATTTTATAAAAGATTGGATAATATTAAAAGCTGAATTAAATTATTGATCATTTTACTCTTTACCAATTTTGTTACGGCGTAATCAAATATATTATCTTTACAAATTTATTAAATCATGAGTACAACAGTTACCAAAACTACTACCACTACGGCAACCCCCATTGTAGTTGTGTCGAGGAAAGAAACCTTTCAAAAGTTTGCTTTTGCTGGCATATCTTGTATGACTGCCGCTTGCGTTACAAATCCTCTTGGTAAGTTTTTAGTTTATTTGTTAAAATTTTGAAAATTGATCATTATCAAGATGTTATCAAGGTACGTCTTCAACTTCAGGGAAATGTAGCTCCTGGAACAGCCCTTAAATACCGTGGGTTCTTCACAGGACTTATAGTGATGCTCAAGGAAGAGGGTATTCGTTCTTGGTACAGGGGACTGTCTGCGTCACTCGCTAGGGAGGGTACTTACAGCACCCTTCGTGTAGGTTTATACGAGCCCTTTAAAGACTTATACCATCGTGACCCCAATAAACCTCTCCCCCTTTACAAGAAAATCCTTGCAGCTATGTCTTCTGGAGCTGTTGCCGCTTCCCTTACCAACCCTGCAGATTTGGTAAAAGTTAGAATGCAAGCTCTCAGTCCCGACGGCAAACCTAGATACACTAGCTTGCTTCAAGCTTGGAGAACCATTTATAGTCAAGAAGGAATTGGTGGTCTTTATAGAGGTGTGGTAAGTATCATTTCTTTTAATTTTAGTATTTGAATCCAAAAATTCAATATACTAAATTTAATCAATGTACACATTCATTCATACCACTTAATTTAGAGTGCTAATTGCCAACGTGCCATGTTATCAACAGCCTCTCAGTTGGCATCTTACGACCATATCAAACATATGATCCTTGACTCTGGACTCCTAAAAGAAGGTTTATTATGTCAATTCACAACCGCTGTAGGAGCAGGATTTATTTTTGCATGCGTCACCTCACCAGTCGACACTATCAAATCACGCTACATGTCCCAACAATTCAGCAGTGCTGGTAAAGGTCTACAATATTCGTCAACCATTGACTGTGTCAAACAAGTTGTCGCCAAGGAGGGACCTTTTGCCCTGTACAAAGGATTCTTCCCCAACTGGGCCAGAATTGGACCACACACCATTGTCACTTTCTTGGCTCTAGAACAATTGAGAAAATTGGCAGGCATTAAGCCCATTTAAAACAAATATTAGATTTCATCGTTTTAATTATTACAATTAATATAATGAATTTAATTCTATATCCATAACTATAATATTAGCCAATATAATATTATACACATTTTATCTCTTATTTTTAGATATATCGATAGATTATGAAGGATAAAAATCCATAGATATTAATTAATTATAGATTACCAATTGTAGCATATTGTAAGGTAACCAAATATTTGGAACTTCTTGGTTATTGGATTTCCTGATCGAGTCATATATATATATATATATATCGATATCTCACTAATAATGAGTTAAAATTAGTTAATTATTTTGATAAAATAATTTATCGTTTTCAATCTCTACAAAAAAATGATTGAAAAAATATCATATAAATGAATATATGAAATTATTTGACAATATAATTTTTAAAATGTTTATTATTTTGACTTATTTGATAAATTAAGTGGGTCTTCAAGTCTTAATTTCTGGGTGGCAAGTCTGATGTACCATTCATTACACCATAGTGGTGCAAATTCATTACTTTGAGTGAAATTACTGCAAGATTACAATCAAATGAAATTCCTTTTTAGTGATTTCAAACAGTTAAAAATTCAACTTATTAGATATACTATCGCTTTAATAACTAATTTAAACACCTTTTATTTAAATAAATTTTCAAGTAATTATTAACTTAAAAAGATTATAATTATTACTGCTTAATTCGAAGTTTTGACAAAATAAATGGATAATAAACTTGTGAAATTTTGATTAACTGATTGATAAGTCATTTGAATATAATTAGTAATTAATGATAATAAAATCGCTTAATATATTATTAATTAGCAATATATTATAATATTGATAATATTAGTTTATAATTTGATTTTAATTGATTAAAAAATTGATTCAATCTAAAAATATATATATTATAAAATTATTATTTTCAATTTTACAATAATATATATTACAAAATATAATTTTTTTTCAGTTATTTAATAAATATTGTGATAATATTAAGCTAAAGATTTGGTTAAAATAATTACTTCATTTATCTTAATATCAATTTTAGTGAAAGTTTATATATTTGGTAAATTATATATTTAAACAAACCTTTAATTTTTGAATTATATATATTGATTCAATGGTTTTTGGTATTTTAAAAAATATAAAGAAATTATTTAATTAATTGTTATTTTAAATTTAATATAATAGAAACTTTTATAGATAATTTCAAAAGATATATTGGATATTATTAATAATTATGTAAAAAAATATAAAATATTATTGAAAGATTTTTAATAAAAAAACTAAAATCATAAAAAAGTTAGATTAAGAAATAATATTTATAACAAGATCATTATAATTGAGAAACTAGTAAATATTACACTAAAGCACCCAACGTGGGGGTCGAACCCACAACCTTGAGATTAAGAGTCTCACGCTCTACCGATTGAGCTAGCCGGGCATATTAAACACTTTAAAACACAATCTGTAAGTTTACTTACCTAATTATTTCTAAAATTTATCAAAAACTTTTATAATTTATTAAACCATCAATTGTTTTTTATTCCACTTATTCTATATTTTTTTTACTTTTGTTTCACATTATTCAATTAATCTTATTTCTATAGAATTTTTAATTAATATATCCATTCATAATTTAATTTCTTTTAATAATTATATATTAACTATATCATCATAAAATGTTTTATATTTTGATTAAAATTAATATCTTCTTTATCAAAAATTATATAATTTTTCATTATATAATCTATTAATTATATTGGTCAATAATACATTTCTTAGAAATTTAAGTTTAATAAGTCAATATGGCGATTTGTTATTTATTGACCTTTTTAAATTTTAATAATAATATATTTTACATGAATTAGATAAAAGAAATATTAATATATAATAATTATAAAATTATAACTAAAATAAAAAAGGTACCTTGAGATTAAAGAATAAATATACCGCATTGATAAGAGAATATTAATAAATATAAGAGTATTTGATATTTTATAAGGTTTTAATTAAAGAATTTGATATGTGAATAAAAAATATTTTAGTTTGAAAAAATAAAAAATAAGGTAGAGTATGATTATAATAGAGGGAAAATTTAGTAAGTACCAAAAAAATTATATATCAAATGAATTAAAAAAAATGATGAAATGAAATTTAAGTAAAATATTAAATATGTTTAAACTAAAAATATATGAACAAATTCTTATTTTCAAATGTGAGCTCCGCTGGTGTAATGGTTAGCACTCAGGACTTTGAATCCTGCGATCTGAGTTCGATTCTCAGGCAGAGCTTCTTTTTGATTATATCTAAATTCTTTATAATATCCAGTTTCAGTATTGACATTATATTTCTTTTGCCTGTTTGACAATTCTTCTATTTCTCTTATGTTATTTAATATGAATAATTTTTATATATTTCATAATATTTATTTCTCCTTTGAGCTATACTTATTAACTAATTTTCACTGATATTTATTCTTTCTCACGTAGCGAAATTTTCATTTATTCTAGCGATATTATATTTAAGAATTAACTATTTTATGTTAATAATTTCAATTTTATTTAGTATTCTAAAATTGAATAAAATTTTTAAAATTTGACCAAAATTCTCTCATTTAAATGAATTTATTTTTAGTTTTAATAAATTATTTATAGAATTGAAACATTATCACCGATTATTCACGCCATAATATATTTTACAAATATTAATTAAAAATATATATTTCAAATTTAAATTTTTCTTATATAATCGCTATTAAATTTTAAAGATAAAATGAATAGTTTATTATAATGATTAAAGTTTAATTTAATCATGATTAATTTTTATATGCTGATATATTGAAGTGATACTTTGTGATTTTATGTGAATAATAAAAATACCTTAAACTATTCATACTCTCAAATTTGAACTTAATTCAAATATTAATATTATAATTATTTTTAATTTATTACTAGAATAAATATTTAATCATTAACAAAATTTTTAAAATTATAGAATCCATTTTATTAACAATATATAACACAAATATAAGTAATTTAAATTGAAGCTACATATAATTTAAAATCAACAAACTGTATTAATCAATTAATTAGTACAAAGCTGAGTTGATAATGTATGTTATTAGTTATTAGCTATCGATTAACATATATAATCTGTTTAATATAACTAGATAAAAAATTTCGGTTGATAATGATAACTACCAGATAAACTTGTTAAGATTGAACCAGATAGTTAAAAAATGTACCAAGATAATATATACATATAATTTAGCGAACCAGAGCAAAGAAAAAGTTAAAAATAGTATATATCATATCATCCGAAATATTAAATTTTTGTTGTACGAAATGAATTTTATCAATAATCATTTTATAATATATTATTGAAGTATCAAGTGATCAAAGGTAAAACATATCATAGATATAATATATTATGCAATTTTTTGATATTCCTTTAACAATTCATCAATTTAAAACTAATGGTTTATATTCTAATGTAATAAATTAGTTAATTTCATTATTCCTTGAATTTGTTGTTATAATATTTTTCAAAATTTTTGCTATTAGCAAATTTTTACTCCTATCCTGTACCCTTGAAATTACCAACTAGAGGAATACATTCTTAAATTAAATTGGATCCAATCAAAGTTCTTATTCTTAGCATGGTGTTGTGTTGTGTGAATTTGTGAGATTTACAATTGATAAAGGTTACAAATTTAATTTCAAACTAACATATCTGAATCAAATCCAAAATTAATAAAGTCAGTGCATATTCTAGATAATTGATACAAAATTGTATCAATTCGAAATAGCTTTTCATTAATTTCAATCTATTGGTAACAAAATAAGTATAAAAGCAGATTTTGCTGCATAATGTTTATTTCATGCATCCAATCCTTTATAGTTGGCATTGATATTTTTAGAATGTAAATTAAAGAAATTAATATTAAACATGTTGATTAATTAATTATTGAAAAATTGTTAAATTTAAATTCTCAATTGCAAGAGGATTAAATCAATATAAATACTTAACGTTATCCTGATTTTAGTTAGTTAAACTCTTGCTTGTTATTTTAATTTTTATATTTTTTTTCATAAAGGTAAATATTAATAATGATTTTTGATTATTTTTACATTATTACACTATTCTGTAAACAATCAAATTAATTATTAGCTTCATTTTTTTATTAACTTAATATTTTTTTTATTTAGTTTTAATAAGTTTTATAAAAAAATAATAACAAAGAGTGAATAATTAAAATATAATACTAATATAAATATAATAATAATATCAGAAAAATATAAAATAATATTATAGATTTCCTAATTATATATATAATCAATATGAAAATTTCATTCAATGCGATTGCGCCAATTTTGGCTTATTGTTGTTCTTCTATTTTGATGACTTTAGTCAACAGATACCTTATGCAAGCTTTTAAAGACTATTTATTTTTAATGCTTTCTATCCAAGTAAGTTAATTTTAATGATTTAGACTATTAGGTTTTAATCTGTGATTTAGTCTTTGGCTTGTGTAATTTTAATTCATATCTTTAAAGCTTTCAAATTGGTTAATGCTAAAGCCTTTAACTTGGACGATGCTAAAAAATGTAAGTTGCATCCAATATCAAATATCTCTGTATAAATATATAGAGTATTATATTTATTTAAAAAATGAACTGATATTAATCAATCTGTTCAGGGTTGCCTGTTTCTGTTTTACAAGCTACTATGTTGTACACTGGTGCTCAAAGGTATTCATTTATACTTGAATCAATTTATTTAATATAGTTTGTTGATTTTTTATATTTATTATAGTCAAGCTTTATTGAAAGTCGCTATCTTTACCATTTTCAAAAATTTAACCATTATCTTGGTTGCCTATGGTGAAAAGTTTATGTTTGGAACCCATATTAGCTGGACTATGCTTGCATCTTTTGCTTTAATTGTCCTCAGTTCTGTTGTTGGTGGATTTACCGAATTGGAATTCAACCTCG
The DNA here is from genome assembly GCA_000697335.1 of Conidiobolus incongruus B7586. NCBI lineage: Eukaryota > Fungi > Entomophthoromycota > Entomophthoromycetes > Entomophthorales > Conidiobolaceae > Conidiobolus > Conidiobolus incongruus. Next base: position 16,989 of record JNEM01016573.1, read on the forward strand.
TCGGTTATACATGGATGCTTTTTAACTGCTTTTCATCTGCCTGTTTCGTCCTCTTCATGCGCAAGGCTATTAAGACTGTTTCTTTCAAAGATTTTGATACTGTCTACTTCAACAACTTGCTTACTCTTCCCATGTTCTTGATGCTAAGTTTGCTTACCGAAAGCCTACCTACTCTCTGGTCCACTTTGACTAATCCCTCTGATGAAGACAACACTATGCTCATTTTCCAAATTGGTGTCATTGTATCTGGATTATCTGCCTTCGCTATTAGTTACTGTTCTGCCTGGTGTATTCGTGCTGCCGGTGCCACCACCTACTCTATGGTTGGTGCCTTGAACAAGTTGCCCGTTTCCTTCGCCGGTATTGTGTTCTTAGGGGAAAAAACCTCGATTGGCAATATTCTTGCTATTATTCTTGCTTTTCTGTCTGGTCTTGTCTACTCTAAGGCTAAGATGGATGCTCCAAAACCAGCACCAGTTCAAAACGCTCCCACTTATGAAGAATTACAACAAGAAGATGAAATGGAATTACCTATCGGTATGAAGGATATCCCTAATTCTAACAAGGATTAAAATGGTTTATCCCGTCTTGACTAATATTTGTTTCTTTTGTAATTCTCAAAATTACAAGTATTATTCAAGAGTTCTCTTTTATCATTACAATAGTTTATTTCAATATATCAATTTTTAAATAGTGAATTATTCAGGATATATTTGAGTATCTTTTAAATTTTTTCATATAATTAATAACTTAACAGATTATTATAGATTTGTTTAATGGTACTTTATTCAATTCTTAATTTTTACTACATTAACTAATTTAAATCAAGAATTCCTTGTTACAAATTGTTGAAGTTATTCAACGCGTGATTTGAATTAAATCATCTATATCACATCTATTTAATCTAATCATAAGAAATATTGCAAAAATTATAATGTATGATGTGTTATCTAATTTTTAAAAAATTCAAAGAGTATTATTCTAGCATATTAATTTGATAATATTTAATTTTTCAATTAATATGTTTATAAATCATTAATAATTTTTTTTGAAATATCATGTAGCAAATATTTTCTTTTAATTACAAGACTTATATTTACTTGTTAAGCATAATATAAATATACTGAAATATATTGAAATATATAAAAATTAAACCATTATATTTGAATTTTAATAATAGTTATTTCAAATTCTATATTGATTTTAATTTTTCTACTTATAAATTATTAGAATAATATTAATTAATTTTGATTTAAATTATAGAATTATAATACAATCAATGAACTAATTAATATTTATTGATAATCATTAGACTGAATTCAGTATTTGATATTTTATTATTGATAAAAATGATTATTATGAGATTATTTTAACATAATTAATGCAAAAAATGTAAGATTAAATCGATATATACATGGGTGGATTCCCAATATGACTATCTAGATAAGCTTAGAATTTGAAGCAATGGGATATCATGATGGTCGACAGATACAATATCCCTTTGGAAAACCATCGAAGTTCTTCTGGATACTACAGGGGAAGTAACCCGAGATGTAGAAGGAGTGTTATAAGCAGAGTTAGGAGCAGATGAGCGATAGCTTTGTAAATCAGCAAGATGAGTATAGTCCATTATTAATATGATGCGTATTATTGGGTATTAAATTGATTTTTTATTATGCTGATAGTACCGTTATTTTCATATTTATAGATTTTTTTATTAAATATTGATCAATGTTCATTTTATTAATGAATCTCAATTATTGTATTTAAAGTTGAATTTACCCCAATAACAAAAGTCTAATAGAATACACTAATTCAACAATTGAAATTAATATGTTCATATGAGAATTTTTGTAAGTTGAATTTTAGTCATCATCATTGATATAACATAACAATGACTCTAAAATCAATTATTAATATATAATTTTTATGATTACTTTTTATTTATTTAGCAATATTTATTATTTTTATTTTTTAATTTTTGGAGAATTAAAAACAACAATTAAAAATAATTTTTTCCAATTTTATTTACTATGCCCAAATATGGATATATTACAAACTCTCAGTTCAAAAAATTGAAACCAGAATTTATTTAATGCATTTTATAATTTTTCAATACTAGTTAATTATTAGAAATATAACCTAGAGTATGATTATTTTGATTTTGATTTAATCATTATTTAAAGTCAAAAAATATTAACAAAATATAACTGAGTTAGCAAAACAAAGTTTATTCCATCATAAACACCAAGTATATTCAAGTTTTATAACTCCAAATTAAATATCAATATCATAACCTAAGATATCAAAATTTGATTAGTACCAACTTGAAAATATAAAAACCACATTAGTTTATAATAAAGCAAAACATCTTTATGATAATTTATTTTATTTCATTAGCTTTTTATAAATTTTCATAATAATGCAAAATTCAAACAGGAATTGTAATTGCTTCCATAAAGAATATAAATATATTAATGATATAGATAGTAATAAAAAGTATTAAAATTAAGCTTTTAGCATATAGAATTATATAATAATAACATATTAATAAATAAACATTAAAACTTTATTTTAATAATAAATTCCATTTAAAAAATTTTTAAAGTTAGGAAAGTTTATAATATTTTAAAAATTAAAAAACCAATATAAATACGATAAATTAAAATTTTAATTTAATGTATATAAGAACTAAAGGATTTTTACATTTAAAATAAAATATAAAATATCAGTTGAGAAAAATATTTAAATTATATGACAATAATATGCAAGGGTGATGTGATTTATATATTCTTCGATAAAGAAAATGGTATATTGTTGTTATTCTAGTTAAGTTGAAAAGTTTGAATTGATTTCAAATTAAAATATAAAATTATTATCACTAATCAAAATTATATATCATATATTAAGATTCTCAAATTTTGAATAAAATATTATATTTCAGAATTAATGTATTGGAATGATATACAATAACAATAAGTTTAAAAAGTAATATATTGAGAATTATATTTAGTGTTTTATCAATTTTTCAAATAATAAATATCAAACTTTTATTAAATATACCTAATTAAGTTGAATATGGATCATTATTCATCAAATATTACCTTGAATTTGAAGTAATGGGAAATTTTTTAATTTCTGATTTTTCAAACATATTATTAATTTGAAATAAATAAATATATACAAAGTTAATAGGAAATTATATAT
>JNEM01016574.1:0-30757 GCA_000697335.1 Conidiobolus incongruus B7586
GGGATCTGATCAATTCATTACTCACCAAAGATCCCGTCAAGCGCATCAAAATCGACAAGATCAAAAAACACCCATACTTCAAGGAAGTCGATTGGGAGAACTTGAGACGCCAACCAGCTCCATTCAAACCCAATCCCACCGATGTCCTCGATACGAGCTACTTTGATATGCGCAACCAAAGGCCTGACATCAAGCGATATGAAATGGACAACGAGTTTGAGAAGGAATTGATGGATGAGATTCAAACACCCACACCACCATCGGGATCTTTGCAAACCACAACCGCATCAACTCATCCCAACACGGATGGCTATTTTGATGGCTTTGAATACAAGAATGTCCCAGTTCTCAGCGAGTACAACAAGGAGATGAGTAACATTACAAAATGGTTGGAGCAAAGCGCTCAAGCTCAGCAGTTGGATCCCGATACGGAATCGGATCTGCCAAGATCACCACTATCGAACTAGCTTTATGATCTTAATTTATCTCACTAGCACATCAAACTTTGTTGTTTATATTACCAATCCAAAATTAATTTGGGCCATATTTATCACTTTAAAAATTGATTTTCTTCAGTATTATATATACCAATTATTAAAAATAAAAATTATTGTGAATTATATTCTCTATTTATATCTTTTTATTAATTTTTTGAAATTCAATTAAAATTATATTCAAAACCATATTAATTGAAAAATAAAATTATTATGATTTTATTAATTATTTCAAACTGTTCTTATATACAAAAATAAAACATTAAGCGTTGGTAGTTTCCAAATTCTTAAAATTTAAATATTGTAACATTTTTAAGCCTTTGATAGAATTACTAGGCGAATAATATCCAGACCTCGGTCTTTGAGTACGTTGTCTCCTGAGACCACTCTTGAGTTCCCTGACGGCTGAGTCGAAATCGCCCTGACCATAATTCTCCACCTTTGGAGACGTTGTCGTTGAAGGTGAGCCATTCGCCACTTTCTCAAGTTTCTTCTTATTTTTGGCATTCTCAATCTTTGAAGTGTCGTAAGCTTTCGTGAAGTGGATAAAGATGTTGAATAAATCTTCCAACTGGGAGCTATCTTCGCCAAAGTACTGTAGAATTTCTTGCATGCTGGTTTCTAATAGATTCCGACTTTCTTCAATACTTTCTACAATATCGCTGGCTATGGTCACAAAGTTCTAAAAAGGAGAGTTAGAATGTGTGATGATGATAGCGAGATTAAGGAATTACCTCCATATATAATACAAAACGATCATTATCTGGCTTATTCGGCAATTTGGACTGGATTTTGATTTCTTGTTTCACGGTTTGGATACCCTGACTTAATGCATTAATGGATGTCAACAAATTTGTAATAGACACTAAAAATCGTATTAATATCTTGAATTCCATTAAATTTTGATGATTACCTCTTGCTGAAGCTTCCAAATGAGGCAAATCCGATTTCAAATCGTCCAATGTGAACCACTCTCCGTCAGTCGCAATCCATGCAAGATAGTGCAAGAGTGTAGGAATGTTATTGGGATTGGTATCGTCAATGGTCGCCCTTACTTCCCTGAGCTAATTTAAATGTTAATAAAATTGGAAAAATTTGGAATTTAATAAAATTTACGAGTGATAAATTATTCAATTTAAACCCTTGAGCATTTCCCCTAGGAGTGTTGGCATTCATAAAGTTGCCAATGGCCAACACAGTCTAAATCTGATCAGAACTATATCATTCCAATTCTTGCAAATATTACCTCTAACAAATTAACCAACTTATCACTCCCTTTCAATTCCGATATGGCTTGATTTAAAAGTGTCAGTTCCTAAATAATATTAACATACTAATTGAAAATTTTGAAGAGATTCACTTACGGGGCGTATTTCCTCTACCTCCATTTCGAATCTCCTTCTGAATATCATGCATCTGAGACGTTGGTCCAATCTCGGAATATTCATCACCTAATCGAAATTAATATAGAGTTGATCCATAGTGTATGGTACTAATTACTTGATAAATATACTTCTCAGCAGTTCCCAACTCTTCAATGGGACCCTGGTAGCTCGTAATCAACTTGACCTACAAAAATTAGCAAAAATCGACAAATTTAGAGGAGAATTACCTCTTCGGAACTTGGAACACAACTCAACAGAGATCTCAAATTATCCACTGACAATCTCGAGTCGTCGAGTTCGAGAATAGCGATTTTGATGGCGTTAAATGGGATTTTGATTTTTGCAAGAGAAATACCTAATCACATGTTAATAATATTTCATAATGATGCATTCGAACTATAGTACAAATATTTTGGGATCGATTCAACTCAATTAAATTGACGAATTGTTTAGTTTTCGTCCTGGGGCCAGTACCACGTTTGAAACTCTTGTGTGTAACTTTTTTACCGAACAAGTCTTCAATTTCAGTGAGATTTAAATTGGGAATTGCGCGCTCTTCGTGAATGTGCTCCCAGATTGTATGTGGAATGTTCTTAGCGGCAAGTTTGTTCCAGAAGATGGGCTACATTGGGGGTTAGTATAGAATTGAGTATATTGTGGTTATCATTACCTTCATGGGGCCTTTGGGTTTGGGCCCCTGCTTCTTGCGGATCGCTGCTTCTAACTCCGACGATTGGATAGGATTAGGTGGGATTGGTATGCCGTTGATCGTTTTTACATTGGTTGCTGGCATTGGGGGTGGGGGTGGACCTGCGGTAGTAGCTGCGGGTGGAGGAGGTGGTGGTAGTGGAATCCCTCCTGAAACTGGTGGAGGGGGTGGAGGCGGGATGATTCCATTTTGAGGAGGAGGAGGAGGCGGAGGCGGAGGAATACTACTACCACTTTGAGGAAGAGGAAGTGGTGGGGGAGGTGGAGGAGGAATGCTACTACTACCTTGAGGAAGAGGTGGAGGAGGAATCGGTACACTAGAAGTATCTTGTGACTGCGACGATTGCGGAAGGGGAGGAATGGGCTCCATAGAACCAACCTTCTTAGCAATATGTGACAACAGTGGCGATTGCTTGGGATTCTGAATATTGTTTTTCAATTGTTCAATTTCCAAATCTTTCTCCTTCAATTTGATTTTTTGTTCTTGGATTTTGATTTTCAACATTGATACAGAATCTTGTAAAAGTTTTAATTCTTGACTATTATCGGGCCGAGTTTCTACTGCTGGAGTAGGTTCAGTACTTTTTGCAAGCTCATGAGACTGAGATAGGGGACTGGCAACTTCTATAGTGCTCGAAGGGATTTCATTAACAGTTAATGAATCACCACCGGTCGTAAGTTCACCCAGAGAAAGTTTAAAACGGGTACAGACTGCCTCCAATGTACGTTTCAAATATGCTATTTCTTTAGCTCGATCTTTTGCCAAATTAGTCAGTTTGGTATTTTCTTCAATCTTTTCATCAAGCTCCTTTTTAATAGCACCCCACTTTGTGGCTTGATCATCCTTAGATTCTTTATTCTCCAAAGGATCCGATAATTCCTCGATTTTGTTGGTCAATTGGGTGATTTCCTTCTCCTTGGCCACCAGTTTCTGCACTAGAGACGTCAAATGATCCTTGGGACCTTTCGCCAAATCCTCAGCCTCCTTATTCTCCTGATTGAGTAAATACTGAACCACAGGAAGTTCCTTTAATTTCGTGAGCTCCTCATTAGTTTTACGTTTATCTTCTTCCAGCTGGCTCAACTTGACTTCGAGATCTTTATAATACTTCATCTCACTCACGAACTGGGGATCCAATTCCAGAATATTTCGGGGTGTCAAGTTCACCAAAGCGTGAGTCTCGTCAAAGAAGGGTTTGAGAACTTGAGGCCAACTTTGCGATGTGTGGAAATTCGCGCAGTAGAAAATAAATTTATCGATGAGATTGAGAACTTCGTATTTGACTTCGTCCGCAATTTCCTGAGTCAAAGTCAACGACAAGTAGTTGGTAATTTCGCTAACTACTGTGCGTAAAATAGAATCCTGAGGTATTAATTTAATAGCGTCGGACAAATTGAGGAGTGGGTGATCAGAATCGGATTGAAGTGCATCCACCAGGATCTGCTCCTTAATTTCGATGTGATCTTGCTCCATTTCGTCCATGTAGCACTCAATCTGCTTAATGAGCGATTCTGGTAAATTGTGGTCTTGAATTTCTTTGAATATATCCAGAAGGCCCCGCTTTTTGAATTCGTCGCGGAGTAGCATGCGGTCATCAAGGGAATCAGGACTGTTGACAAGTGCGTTGACGAAGATTAAACACGTTGTTTTATACTCGTATGCGGACATTGCCGAGATGCCTTCATCGCTCACTTCCGCCTTGAGGGAATTGAGGAGGTATTCGAAGCGGTAGGATTCATTGAATCGGAATCGGAAGTCGGACAGTGCATCTAGCACTGTGGCATGACCCTTGGGAGACAAGACGCACACTGCAGCCAACACTTCAGCAACGATATTACGAAGTTTATGATTGGAAGTATGTAGCGAAAATGTCAAATACTTGATAATGCAATTGCTCTTCAAAACCTGATCAAAACCTGGTTCAGTGTTCAACAGTGCTCGCAAGCATCGAATCAATTCCAACTGAATATCTTCGTCGTTGTCATGGTACTTATTACTAGCTTTCTTGTCCAAGATTTTGGCTAGAATTTGCTCCATGCTGGTTAGTGCTTGACCCTCTTCGAGGAATTGGCGCACCCATGTCACACTCACAGTGGCTAATGTGACTCTTAGCGATTGAAGACATTTGTATAGGGGTCCATGAGGTAAATTCCTAAAATTATAAAGTTAGTAAAAATGGATAAAATGAATTGAAATGTTTACTTCTGGGATAAGAGCTCTAAATAATATTCGATAGTGCCTTCAGCATGGGTCACGGATGAAATATTAAATATTGATCCAAATAAATAACTGGTCAAACCCGTTCCTCCATTGGATTGTGACATTTTACCTGGAGATGTGGCAGTCTCTCCATCCTGAACCGATTCATTATCATTTTCGATGACTTGATCCAAATTAGTTGTGGAGTGCATAGATGCTACCGACTTTGCCCTCGTGATTGGCGTCGACTGCACTGAAGCATTCGAAATTGCAGGCGATGCAGTACTCTTCATCTTGCGCACCATCTCATTCTGTTCAATCAATTCCAACTTCTTTTCAGGTGTAAATTGCATCATTTTTTCTCTGACATTATCTTTGATATTAAGTTCATCTAATACTTGCACGAACAGTTGATCGATCTCTTGCATCGTGTCGATAATTTCGGGCTCTTCAAATTGTTCGTTGGGACCTTCACCTGTTAGATTGAGTAAGTTGGATCGTTCCTTCAAGTTTCTGGATTGGGGATATGTGAAGCTTGGATCATTCTTAGCGTCGAAACTTGAACTGATTTTGCGTCGTAATCGGCCTACGTCCGCACTGATCCAAGTGGTAATGGTTGAAAAATCTACACCAGTTTCAGCATCCTTTCCAGAGAGTGATATATGTCTCACCATTCTGGAAGGTTCCGTAATCTGTCTCCTGTGTCTGGAAGGTGTGGTGGGAGTGGTTGGTTCATCTTTGAGCGCTGTCGTCCCATCATAAGTACTACTTGAAAATAACGAATACACAGTGGAAGGTCTTGCCGTATTGATAATACTCTGAGTGAATCTAGAAGTAATAGATCCCATCTTAGTCAGCCAACTATCTAAAGGCTTTAACTGCAAGTTACAACTGATTACATCAGGCTCCGACGTCGTCTCACACAATACTTTCCAAACGATATCGTGTTCGCCAAGCGCCGCGATCTCCTCCTGATTGTTTTGGTTGAGTTTGACTAGTGACAGTTCATGCGTTAAAGGCAATTTGGAAACAGTCCCATCTTTCAGCTTGCTAATCTCCAGCTTATCCAACATCAGTTCAATCAGCCCGCGCACCTCAATATCGTCGGAAATATAAACATGTTCCAATTTCTCCTCCTCAACTCTTGCCCCCATCACCCGTATCTTCACATGCTGTCGAGTATTCAGGATCCTAAATCGTGGTCTATGTAAATGTTGCGACAGCGTATGCACGTCCGACACCCCCAGATTGAATGAAGCTTCGGCTTCGTTAGCTTTAATATCGTCCAAAATTTGAAAGATTTTTTCGTCTTTATTTAAGAATCTCTCTAAAGAATTGGGAGGTTATTAAATTTATGAATTGAATAAATTTTTTTTAATAATTACCGTTGGAATCTTCAGAATCAAAATCTATAAAATCTATAACAGATAATTATATTATGAATTCCTAAATAAATAAAACAGTATTTACCTTGAATACCGCTATAATAATCATTGGGCAACAATAAAATTTTCCAATCTGATAATTCTGCATCTCCGTTTAAATCACCAAGACCCAGAAATTGCGCTATTAATTTATTACACGTGGCGTCCCTGTCGACGAAAATGGCTTGAACTTCTCCATGCGCCGACAACACTTGAACAATTTCTTGGTTGGACATAAATTATTATTATTTACAAAAGTATATTTTATATATTGTGTTATTAATAATATTTAATTAATTTTAATATATTTAATATATATATATATATATATATATTTTTTATGAGATTTTTTTTCAGGGTTAAAATTGATTAAAAGTAATAAAATATAAAATGAAAAATATTTTAGTTGAGGTTAAAAAAGACTGTGATTAAAGTACTTACCATTAAGAGAATTTATTTACTGTTTAACATTTAACATCAATTCAATTAAAAATTTTGTAAATGTGAATTTTATGATGGTTTTCAACTGAAAATTAAATATAATGATATTACACTGAAAAACAATATTTTTGATTATCAAAATTTTAATATAATTGAATATTAGTAATTGGATGGTTTATAGAGTGTATTATAGTAATAATTTTTTTGATTTTTTTTCAATGTTTAGACAAAATTTTAATTATTAGTGTATTTTTTTATGCAATATTTTTCAAATGTTTAAAATTTATTAAAGTTCAAGTATGATATCATAATGATTTCAATCACTTCAATATTAAATTCTGATAATATTATCGAATTTTTATAGATTTGAAAATTATCAGGTATTGCTAGATCAATTTGAAATATTTGGAGGTATTTCTTTCAAAATATTCATTTTTTAATTATTTATTGTGATAAAATTGTAGCCAATATTATTTTTTTTACTTTTGTTAAAATGGCCATTTTGATATTTTAATAAGGAAATTATATACATTAATGTATTAATTGAACAACGCTTCAGAATTAGAAATATATTTTCACAAATAAAGTAATTTTGATATATAATTCGAAAAATTTATTTTAATTCAAAATATAATTTTAATATATAAAGATTGAATATTATCTATAATATTAATAAATTTGAATTGAAAAAATAATTTATTATTATACTATTATTAATATTGCATATTTGACAAGTAAATACATTAATATTGATAATGATATTAAACCAATCAAATGTTGTGTAGTCTGAAATTAGTAATATAATAATGATTATCGATATTATGACTTAGTATAAATTTCAGATTTTTGAAATTACTCGCTAAAATTTATTGAATAAGTTTTTGTTAAATCTTAATTAAAATTTCAAATTAATTGAAATAACAATTTACTAATATAAATGATTAATAATAAGGATTATATAATAAATTATTTAATATTCATGATTATATATCAAAAGGAATAAATTGTTTGTGAGAATTGATAAAAATATTTTTGAAATTGGATTATTGATGATGAATAAAGAAGTAAAATTAAGGAATGAAGGTCAAAGAGTAATGGAAAAAATATATAAATTTAGTTATAATAAAAAATGAAAGAATATATTGGGAAATTTTGATAATATGAAATGAGATAATAAAAACTATAAGTTTTGAAAACAAAGATTGAATTAATAAAATTAATAAAATATACCTAAGATCTCGTGGTGTAGTTGGTTATCACGTCTGTCTAACACACAGACGGTCCTCAGTTCGAATCTGAGCGAGATCATTTGATGTATTTACATAAATGTTTGAGAATTTATTCAATCCTATTTTTCATTTTTCTATTATAAGTCTATTTGCTCATAGATTTTTAACAGTTAATATCCTTTTATATTATTTAATTTCATTTTCAACTCAATTTCAATGATTTTATTTTTGATAAATTTTTTAAGTGTTAGAAATTAAATAATGGCACTTTTTTCAAATTTATTTTAAATACAATTTTTAACACAAAATATTACAATGGTATATATATTTTATAAGAATAATACTCTCGTTTATTATTAATAATTTTTTGGCTTATATTTGGTAAGTTTCTAGTTCCTAAAAACAGTCCTTATTATATAAAATTGAAATTTGATGTTTATAATCTTGATTAATTTATCCCTTGGAATTTATTTTCTTAAAAGTATATTTTTTAATAATCTAAAGCAATAATAATTACATGGGTTATATTCTACTAAACTTAATAGATTTGGTAGCTTTTGTTAGTTGTTTTTGTCAAAAAAAGATTTTAAAGGCTTAGTTTCATAGATTTTAAAATTATTATATAAAATATTAAACTTTTTAATTTATATTTGAAAAAATATTAAGAAAACATATTATTTATAATTAACTTTATAACCTTAAAAAATTAAATTAGAACTTTATACTATTATAATTTATTCTAACATTTAATAATTTTTTGTTTGAATTTATATAAGGGTTTATTATAACTTGACCTAGCTTTTTGGTTTATATTTAAATAGAGGAATATATATATAAGGATTTATAATTGATTTATTATAAAAATATGATGTAAAAACTTAAGTTTCAAGTTATGCTTTGATTAGTTATTCATAATTATAGCTATCTTGTATATTTTTAGATTTATATTAAAATATATGGTATTTATTATATATTTTTCTTAATTAAACCAATTTTAAAAATTAATATTTATAATATACCTATATAATGAAATTTAAAATACTTTAATAATTATATTAATGAAATAATAAAATAGTTTTTAATGTAATTATTTATTTTTTTTAATAAATAAAAGAAATGGTAAAAATTAATTTGCCAGATTTTGGATAGTTTGTCTTTTAGCTTAAAAATTATAAATCTAGCAATAAATTATAGTTTTAGATATGGTATCATCTTTATAAGGTGCTTATAAATTTTAAAGGATCTTAAAGGGTTATTGATTGAGTTTCAATAATACCCAAATAAAAGACTTCTGATAATCACTCTCAAGTTTAATTATTTATAAATTTAATAATAAATTTTCAAATTAAAAAATAAAGATAACAAATACAAATAAATATTTAATATATTGTTTTATTCTATAAATGTTTTATTTATTTGGTTTATATTCTGATGTTTAAAATTTTAATTTGTTTAAAAATCAGAAATAAAAAAAGTGCCATCTTTTATTTACCAACCCTATAATTTTATAATATCATTTTGACAATTTTGAATTTGAAAACATACTAAATTTATATAAAATATAAAGGTATTGTTTTGACTGTTAAATATATTTCTATACATATAAACAATATCCACCTTTTGAAAAGAAACTGTAAACAATATTAAAGATGAACTATAAACATAAAATAATAATGCCTTGTAGTTAATTTATCTTGATTTAAAATATGTTCTTTTATATTTACAATTTATCCTCATTCAAACGATATATATTTCATTTGACAAGATATATTAAAAATCTAAATTTTTTCAATTGCATATATTCCTAATTCAATTATTAACAGTAAATTATATGAAATAAATGTCATACCAGAAAAACTATATTAATATAATGAAAATTCTAGCTTGATAAAATATTATATAATAAATAAACTCTAGTTACTGAATTCAACAAATATAATCTTATTAACATATTTAACATAATTTCTTTTTATCATTAAGGCGACAAGTCTTCTACAATTTAAAAATATTGTTAAGTTTTGAATGTAAGATACTCTGTCAATAATATTATTATACTAAGCCAAAATTAATAATTGTAACTTTGTGATAAGCATAAACATTTAATATTTGATTAAAATATAAAATATGGTGAAATTTAGATAATCAATTGGTCTGTGTTTATTGTGATAAATTGGTATATGTAAAAATTAAGATCATGCCAAACTTTTGACCTCTCTTGCCAATTATAAAATATCAGAGATTAAACATTCAATTTTTAATTATAGTAATTACTCTAAATTACTGCTAATTGACAAAAAAATTAGAGAAAAATTGTGAATTTATTTTAAAATTATCTTTAAAAAACTCTAAAATTGCGGAGAGAATATTAAATTTCTAAAATTAGATCATCTTCTAATCTGCTGGGCTTGCCGTAGCGCTCGGGATCGTTGTAAACCTGACTGGGGAAAAGTCGGGGAATAGTCGCGTTACGCCATCCTTTTCTCAAGACCACGCTGCGGTAGGGCTCCTGGTCCTGGCTTTCCGAGAGGAGCCCAAATTCGGTGGCGACGCAGTGGATGAACACGCGGAAGGGCTGTTTCATGGGCTTGAAGCTCAATGTGGGCTTGGAAGGGTCACGCACAAACTCAACAATCTTTTTCTCAATATCTTTGACTCATTTGAGATTGTTTTTGGTGAAGGCAAAAATGTAGAGATCGTATTGGAGCGGGCCTTGGGGATGGGTTGAGATTTTCGAACAGCTGTCATTACACTCGAGCATTTGGCAGTCAACAGGTTGACCAAGGCAAGAAGAGCGGCCTTTTCTGGCGCCACATTCGCATTTGAGCATCAATTTGACCTTACAATCGGTGTGGGAGCAATCGTAGTCGAGATGGCAGAGGTCCTCACAGGGATGACCACACCCACGTCTGGGAACACGACAAAGTTGGCCACAACTTCCGTCTTCCTTCTCAATACCACATTCCCCAATGTGACAGCGTTTGAGACATTGATGAATACCGCATCCTCGCATCTTGCCACAGATTTCACCACAGCTTGGCGATTTTCTGTAGCATGGGACGTTTTGGACATCTTTTCTGCCGCACATGCATTTTTTGGTAGTGAGGTAGGAGCACGGAGGACATGCGACTGCATCGCTATGGCATAAATGGGTTAGAGCGACCGAGTGGCCACACTCTCTCTCACGTTGGCATGGGAAATTACAAGGGGGCAATTGTGTACCACAAAGGATGGGTGTTTCAACTCGAGTGCGACCACAGTGGCATACCAAGTCCTCTTCTAGAGTTACCATACAAGGGAAGCATTCACCAAAATGGCATGGCTGCTCACAGAAATGTTTACCACAATTCAAAAGCTTACCACAGACTTGGTTACAGTTATGCAATCCCTCTTCATCAACACTATTCTTGCCAAAGGCGGGGCAGCAAACATTAGCACATTTGTGACGACCACATCGTTTAGTTCTGCCACAGACTCTGTCACAGGTGAAATCAAGCTGTGATTTTCACATGGCAAAGACTTTGTCTTGGAACCGCATTTACACGAAATCTTAACCGATTGAGTGCAAGGAGGACAAGCAGAATCGTGACATGTATTTCTACATGGATGGCCACACCCAAAATGAGGTTTGCCACATTTCTTATTACAGGTTGGAATTGGATCAGTACATTTTGTTCTAGGACGATTATACATGGCATCCAAAGGAGTTTTTCCACAGGGGCAGTTGAAAATCGATTCAGGAGATCTCCAGCATAGTGGTGGGTTTTCGTCAATGGGATGACATCGTTTGTTACATTGATGAATTCCGCATGACATTTTCTCCTGACATTTGGAACCGCAAGAATAGAATCCGATGGTCCATTCGGGCTCTTTGCAATTTTGAGAAAGACGAATAGTTGGTTCGGGTCTACCCCTAACTTGGTAACAGGGCTTTGCGTCATTTCCACAGTAGCAACTAGTGATTTCCTCACTCTCACAGGGTGGGCAATTTCCAGGATGACAGGTTAAGGGACAAGTATGTTTGCTACAGCGTAAAAGATTACCACATTCATTACCACAAGATTTGACATGAGGGGTACCATCATTACAAATGAAGGAAAAGTCTTTTTTACCACAGTGACAAGTGATAGTTTTGGTGGGTACCAAACATGGAGGACAGGGTCCAGGGTGACAAAGCTCAGTACATGGATGATTGCACTCGAGGCTTCTGTATTTACCACATTTTTCACCACAGCTATGTGGGACTATTCCCTTGACATAAGGAGGATGGGGTACTTTGCTACAGAAGCAACGATATTGAGAAGGGAAAGCATTGCCTTCATCTTGACAACCAGGACATCTCCAGCTCAAACCAGTTTTGGTAGTCATTTCAGCGTATTTAGCAGTTGAAGTATCCGCCCAGCGTCGAATACAATTCAAATGGAAGGGCGCATAGCACATAGAACAGGACCAAATATAATTTCTTCGGTAGATATAATCGCGACAGATCATACATTCGTATGATTGCTTGGTGAGCGCTTCAGTCAAAATGGAGCGCAATCCGATAGGGTCCTTGGGAGTAGGTAGTGATTCTAATGAACAATGCGTTAGTGTTTGAGGGAGCCCAATAATATCGGGTCACTTGCCTGCTTGAACAGGGGCTACGGTAGTATCTTTTTCCGAGTCATCGCCATCATCGTTAGATTGGGGGACTGCATTCTTTATAGATTGATCTTCTTTATAATTATTAGTATCGATAACGATGTTATTATCCACCGATTTTTTAGTATCTTCGATTAAACTCATATTATTTATGACGAATTCGTTTTCAAATAAATAAATAAAATGATGCTGAGAAGGATAAAATTTTAGTTCAACTAAAAAGAATAATTATAAATGGACTGCGACTATAAAAGCACTTAAGTTGAGATCCTTCCAATTAAAATTGTTAGGGATATTGAACTTTTTAGAATAACTCAAAATATTTTTCCTTGTTTGAAAAACTTTGAGTAATTATGGTTGAAACCTTGATAAAATTTTCGTCTGACTATTGGTAATTAATTTCAAATTAACGATTATTGAACTTAATTATCAATTATATAAAATGCAGTAATCCTTGTAATTAAATTGGAAATTCTTAGTAAATTGGGTTAATAGTAGTCAATAAATAAATATATACGGACGACTATAATACAAATCCAGGGGTGTAGTTAATAAGAACTATAAGATATATAAGACAAAATAAATCAATACTAAAAGTATTGTCTCTCCTTTGATTAGAGTATAATAATTGATTTTAAAATTAAATGATAGAACTTACGTTCTATAATAATTACAAATCCAAATTCAAATATTGGAAATTATAAAATACTGTAATTTAATAGTTTTGAGTTTACTCCAATAGACTTTATTTTATAAAAAATGTGTTAGTTTGATGAATTTAGTGGTTGTGGGATAATCATCTGCATTAAGTCAAAGAAATAGGGTGATAACTAAATTAAGTAATCACCTTACCATTCATTCTTTCAATTGATTGCACGTTGAGAAGCTTGGATTGAAATTAATTAGTTTTTAAAAATTCATGGTTGGCTTTATGCTGATGACGACAACTACTAATTAAAAGACACTTTTTTTGATAGTTGAAATTGACAGAAAATGATAAAAATTTTAAATTTGCATTTTATTAAACCATTGCATCACATAAAATTATAGATTATAAAATGACTGATTACAATTGTCTGCTCTCATATTTACTGATTTAATTAAATTTTTAATATATAATGATTAAAAAGAAATCGTTCGTAAATATTTCAACTATGTCAAAATAATAAACCAATATTGGAGAAGATGTTAGAGTGATAAATAAAATGTTATATTGTTACAAGATTCGGTTAATTTAAATATACTAATGATTAGCAAAGTATTTTTTAGTGTATATTAATGATAAAAATTGAATGGAATATGGATGGAAAAAGTCCCTTCAAAGATAAATAAAAATTGTAAACATGATCTCGCTCAGATTCGAACTGAGGACCGTCTGTGTGTTAGACAGACGTGATAACCAACTACACCACGAGATCCTAATTTAGTGTTTAATCTATATTATAATTTTTAAATTTTTTTTATATCTCGTTACAATTTACTTTTACCATTTAATAACTTTTTTTTAGTTTTTATATAATATTTTATATATTAATCAATTTTACTTATCAAAAATATAAATGAAATCAAAAAAGAAAAGGATTGAATCTTTAGTTTTAGGTCACAACTTTAATTATCTTTACAATGGAAACCCAAAATAACATTATAGAAGTATCAGTTTAATAGTTCAATAGTTCAATAATTTAATAATAATCCCTAGTGGAATTACTAGGATTCAACATCCAATATTTTTTTAAATAAAATAATATGAATAAGGACAATTATATAGAGTAAAGGTTATTATGTAGTTCTAATCACTTAAGTAAAGGTTAATTATAGGGTGGCTATATCTTAACTCATAGTTTAGTTTGGCAAATTACAATAGGACTGCTTATGATAAAATAAATAACTCATAATATATTAAATTTTTATAAGTCTTTTCATTAGCATAATATTTTGCTAATTTAATTTTTCATATATCTTATTAAAACTAATATTTAATTATATTTCTTATTTTTTATTATAATTTTGAATATAAAGGTTGTATATATATATTTATAGACTTTTTCCTAGTTAGAGATTTTTTAAATTCATATATATTTTACCAAACAAGATAATATCCAAAAATTTTTACTCTAAATTTATAATTTAGTATAATTAATTTAAAATATGTAATTATGAAAAATATGTCTTATTTTCAAAATTAGCATTAAAGTTCAATGAAATGAGAGTTTGAAAAATAATGAATTTTAAATTATTGAAATAAAGTTAGAAGGCTAGTGTATATCATTTTAATAATTATAATTAGTCTAAAGATAGTAGAAAATAGTTGATTTTATATTATTTAAAAATTACTTGTAATATTTAATCTATAAAATAATATAATAAATTTACAATATTAATTAATACTAATTTATATTCAAATTAATAAGTATTAAAATTTATATGGTAAATTTGAGAATTTTTAGTTTATAAACTATAATACAAACTATACTAATAATGCTTTATAAGTTAGTTATTACAGCTGCATTCAGAAAAAAACAGATGTTTTATTAAAATTACTTAAATATTAGTGTAGAAATTAGGTAATGATATAATTTTAAAATTAAAATTAAATAAATAAATTAATAAATAATATAAAATTAATAGCATCTTTTATTATTAATAGCTTTTTTCTATATTTTTAATAAGTTTCTAATACTTAAAAAATAGTTTTTTTATTAAAGACTAAAATTTAATGTTTCACAAAGCAATTTAATTTATTTACAGGAATTTTTTTTATAAGTTATTTTTTTAAATTATTTAAAATAATTATAATCATATAAGTTATAATTAAGTGAATATATTAGATGTGGTAACCCTTTTTAATTTTTTTTATCAAAAATCTTTTATAGTTTTAACTTTATATATTTTATAATTATTATGTAAAATAATAAATATCTTTAATTTTTATTAGAAAATCCATTTAAAAACTATTTTATTTAAAAAAATAATATATAATTTACTATTAATTAATTTTCCTTAAGGTATTAAATAAAAAAACTATATATTATTATAATTTATTATAATAATTAATATTTATTTATATTTAAATATTTAATTATTAGAATTTATTAAAAGGATTAATTTAGCTTAATTTAACATCTTGTTTTATTTTTAAATAAAAGATTATATAAAAAAATTTAAAATTCATTAATTATAAGTATTTACTATAAAAACCTTTGTTTTTAATTATATTTTGATAAGTTTAGTTTAACTAGAATTATTTTAATTTTTTTAAGCATTTATTAAATTATAAAGTATTTATTTTATATTTTGATTAATTAAATTAAGTTTAAACTAAAGTATATATAATATTCTTATATAATTAATATTAAATTCCTTTAACAATTCTTTAATAAAGATAAAAGGATATTTCTTAATATAATTTTTTTAATTTATTTATAAGTAAAAAAATAGAAAAAATTAATCTTTTAAATTTTAGCAAATTTTAAATAATATCCCTTCTAATATTAAAATCACAAATTTAGTAATATATGGTA
Organism: Conidiobolus incongruus B7586; assembly: GCA_000697335.1. Taxonomy (NCBI): domain Eukaryota; kingdom Fungi; phylum Entomophthoromycota; class Entomophthoromycetes; order Entomophthorales; family Conidiobolaceae; genus Conidiobolus; species Conidiobolus incongruus. The sequence continues at coordinate 16,041 of JNEM01016574.1, forward strand.
GTTTTAGATAAAGCACTATTTTTATAAGCTGTTTACAAGTTTTAAATGATTTTAAAAGGATTATAGTTAAGTTTTAAAGATATAAAAATGAAAGCCTTTTGATAATCACTATTTAATTTAAGCATAATTAAATTTAAGTATTAATTTTAAAATCAAAATATTTAAATAAAAAAATAATTAAAATTGAATATATATATATATATATATATATATATAGTTTGAAAATATTTATTTTCCTGTATATTTTATATATAAATAATCTTTCAAAATCTATAATATGTTTAAAAGATTAGAAATTAAAAAATTTGCTATTTTTTAATTTCTATACTAATATCAATTAATTTAAATAAAATATTTTTGATAATCAACAATTACTATCAAATTCAAAAAATTGTAAGGATTTGAATATCTATTGAATAATATATTAGGCCATATTTGTGATGAATGGCTAAATATTAAAATGATATGCATATTATCACCAATCAATTTATCATAGATAACAAAATAGTTTAAATCTTAAGCATGTGAAATGTTACAATTTTTAGATTATATTTATCATAATTCAAGGCTAAATTCAGATCATCAATATTGTAAATATAGTATTTTAAATTTGTATTATAATATCCTAACAGTTTAAAGAATTAAAATAAAGTCAGTTACCCTTCAGTGGCTAATATACCGTTACTAATAGATTATCATGATGCTTGCTTTATATACTATTTCTTAAAAAGATTAGTTCAATTAGTTAAGCAGCATTAAATATCTAAAACGCAGATTAAATTATCCAAATAAGTTTTATTTCAAATAATGAATGTTTTTAAAAAAATATCATTATGCTGACTTAACCTGGCATCGAAAAATAAACCTGCTCATAGTGTGCCATAAAAGTGTAATATATATGAAAGAAGGTTAATTCTAATATAGTAATGATTTGATATAGTCATATGTGAAGGTATATATTTTCCATTAATGATATCATTTTCTCCATATCATTTAATCTATGTATGGAATCAACTCTTGTGTAATGAGTTTAGATATCTTAAAATTAAAAATCGATCAAATATAATTATTTTATATTATTCTCAACATTTTTTAGATATTATAAATGACTAAAATTGCTATTATAATGGATTTTGATCTTTAATAACAACACATCAAGCATATGAATATTAATTACAAATATGTTAAACTAAAATACCATAAATCTTGATTGAAATTGATAAACCAAAAATATAAGGAATGTTAATAATATTTACTAATATACCTGATAAGAAATAAAATGAGAACCTCAACTAAAATTTGACGAATTAATATAAATTGATGAGCTATTCCCTCAGAACAGGTTGAACTATATAAAAATATTTTATAAAATTCAATTTTACTCTCATTATTACATTTAATCATTGTTAATAGATATTATTTCTTAATTTAAAATTATATATATTATTTGATTTTGGAACTTTGATTGAATACAATTGTTTATATAATATGGAAAACTATACTATTTTTTTCGTTTTGGGTAGGTTTGATTACGTTTATTGAATAAAATATTAGGTTCTAATGAATGCTTTAAAAAGGTGGTCCCGGTGCTGGTAAAGGTACTCAATGTGCTAAATTGGTTGAAGAATTCGGTTTCGTTCACTTATCAGGTAATGATCTAGTCTTTAGCAGTATTCACAAGTAGAACTCATCATCCCCATCTAGCCGGTGATTTACTTAGAGCCGAAATGGCTAGAGAGGGTTCCGAACATGGTGAATTAATCGCCAATATTATCAAAGAAGGCAAAATTGTCCCCGTAGAAATTACTCTTCAATTATTAAAGGATGCTATGGCTCAATCCAATAGCGATCGTTTCTTAATTGATGGCTATCCCAGAAAAATGGATCAAGCTCTCAAGTTTGAAGAAGTGATCACACCTTGTAAAGCTGTATTGTTTTTCGATTGTCCCGAAGACGTTATGTTGGAAAGATTATTAAAGCGTGGTGAAACTTCAGGTAGAACTGATGATAATGTTGAAAGTATTAAGAAACGATTCGTCACTTTCAAAGAAACAAGTTACCCAGTCGTCGAATACTACGAAAAACTAGACAAAGTTATCAAGGTAATTCATATTATATTAAATAATTCAATTTGCTTATTTCAAATTAGATTATCGCTGATCGTACTGTTGAAGAAGTCTTTGAAGAAACAAAGACTAAAATTGCCCAAGCTTTAAAGTAATTATTTTTTCTTTTTTTTCTTTTATTGTATTCTTAAAATTCTTTCATTTCATTCTATAATCTCTCTACTTCTCAATCAAACATTTATTTACTATTTCTATTCACTCAATTCTGTTCAATATTAAATACTACCCTATCTCTTATTTTTTGGAATTGATTGAATATTTAATAAATGTTTGAAAAATTTGTTGGTCATATAGATAACTTTTTGTATATAAAATAATTATGATATTTGATTCTATTACAATCGTGACAATTGTATTAAATTGGGTTTGTATTATGTAAAGTGGTGAAGAGAAAGTTGAATCATCCGAAGAACAAAAAGAAGTAACTAAAGATGAAGAGAAGGCTGTTGAAGAACAAATCGAAAATACTGAAACTGAACCCAAAGAAGCAGAATCAACCGAAGCCCAAACTGAACAAGTCGAAGAATCTGAAATAGTTCAAGAACAATCCACAGAATCTGCCCAACTTGAACAACCTCGAGCTGAAGAATCAAAAGAACAACCTGAGACTGCTGAAGAATCTGTTGTTGAAGCTACAGAAGCAACTGTCGCTGAAGTTGAACAAGCTACTGAGCAAGTTGTAGCTACTGAAGAAGCTCTCGCTGAAGTTGAACAATCTCAAACTGAAGCTGTTGAAGAAGTTGCTGAATCCGAACAACCTCAAGTTGAACAAGCTACTGAGCAAGTTGAAACTATTGAAGGACCTGCTGATGAAGTTATTGAAACTGAAAGATCAGCTGAGCAAACTGAAGCTGCTGAAGAATTCCCCACTGAATCCGAACAAGTTAAAGCTACTGAAGTACCTGCTACTGAAGTTGAACAAGCTCAAACTGAAGAAGCTACTGAGGAAGCTGAAGCTGCTGAAGGAACTGTCACTGAAGTTGCTGAAACTGTACAAGCTCAAACTGAAGTATCAGCTGAACAAGCTGAAGCTTCCGAAAAACCCGCCGCTGAAGCCGAGCAAGCTGAAACTGCTGAAGAAACTGCTGCTGAAGTTGAACAAACCCGGTCCGAAGACTCAACTAAGGAAACTGAAGCTGCCGAAGAAACCACTACTGAGACTGAACAAGTTCAAGTTGAAGAACCCGTCGCTGAAGAAACTCAAGTCGAAGAATCAGCTGAGCAAGTTGAAGCTACTGAAGGGCCTATTGCTGAAACTGCTCAAGTTGAACAAATTGAAGTTGCCGAAAGATCCATCCCTGAAGAAGTTACTGTTGAAGAAACCCGAGCTGAAGAATCAACTGAACAAGTTGAAGCTGCTGAAGAACCTGTCTCTAATGTTGAAGTTGAGCAATCTCAAGTTGAGGCTGCTGAAGAACCCGTAGTTGAAGAATCTGCTGAACTAGTTGAAACTGTTGAAGAGCTTGCTACCCAAATTGCTGAATCTGAAGCAACTCAACCTGGAGAATCAATTGAGCAAGCTGAAGTTGCTGAAGAAACTACTGTTGAAGAAGCTCAAGTTGAAGAATCAGCCGAACAAGCTGAAACTGCTCAAGAATCTGTTGCTGAATCTACTGAAGCTGCCGAAGGATCTATCCCTGAAGAACCTACTGCTCAAGAAGTCCAAGTTGAAGAATCAACTGAACAAGCTGAAACTGCTCAAGAATCTGTTGCTGAATCTACTGAAGCTTCCGAAGGATCTGTCCTTGAAGAGCCTACTGTTCAAGAAGTCCAAGCTGAAGTTGCTGAAGAGCCTTTTGCTGCTGTTGATGAACCTCAAGCTGAAGTTGCTGAGGAACCTATCACTGAAGCTATCGAGGCTGAGCAAGTTGAAGTTCCTGAACAACCTGTTGTTGAAACCACCGAAGTTGAACAAGCTGAATCCGGTGCTGAACCTGCTGTAGTTGAAGAAATAAGCGAACAAATCGAAACTGTTGAAGACCATGTTGTTGAATCTACTCAACTCGAAGAATCAACTGAACAAGTTGAAGCTGCTGAAGAACCTGCTGCTGAATCTACTGAAGCTGAACAACCTCAAGCTGAGGAGCATGTTGAAATTGCCAAGAGTGAAGCTACTACACAAAAAGTTGAAACTATCGAATTCACCAAGGCTGAAGAAACTTCCGCCCCTGTTGAACCCATACCTTCCCCTACCGAAAACCTCTCACCTTCATCTTACGTCGAAGTTAATCCTCCCACACCTGTAGAATCCGTTCCCACATCACAATCCACTTCCTCCAATGCCGCTCAAACTGAGGAAGAACATACTGCTCTCCCTGGAGCCTTCCCCGTTAAGGCTCAGCCCTCCGCCGCCTCTACTTCCACCGAAAGCAAAAAGAAATCTAAATGTGTTATTCAATAATTTGATTACAATTTTTTTCACTAAATTTTTGTCAATATCATCCAAATAAATAAATATTAAATTATATCAACAATAATTTTAATGCTCCTTTTTAATGTAATATATGAATTAATATATCACTGTATTTTTTAAAATGAATTATCTCTTTTGTAAAAAACCATAATATTATTTTGAAAATGTTGTATGTAAAATAAAGAAAATTCACTATTTATAGTTTGCAATTATAATGTATAAAGAAAATATATAGAATAGAGAGATTTATAGTCAAATGAATGGAACATATAAGTAATGATTATTTGTGAACAAGTCATAAGAAGGGACCTCAAAACTATCAGAGGTTTTGAAAATAATATTCAATAAAATAATCATAGCTATCAACATGTAGCCATATTTGAAGCAAAACAGCGTAGTATGGTATAGTACGAAGTGTTTCGCCGCCCAGAACGGTATTCAATTATTCGCAACCGATTCCAAATACTAGCCAAATATTTTTTTGAATTTAGTTATGATTTATATTATTTTTTCATATCATATCAGCATTTATATATTGCAATTTAATTTTGCGATTATAATATTCCAATAGTTATTTTTAATCAAATTTAAATAGAAAATTATCACTTATATTTCAATGATCTTTACCTTGAACTTCAATATCAACATGTATTAGAACATTATTCTGATCATTTTATACAGCGTATTTGATTGGTGTTAACTATGTCTTTATTACAAAATATTTAAATATTGTATTTATAAAATTAAAACCATGCTAATATATTATATATTCATTAAAATTTAAATGATTCAATATTTAATTTACAGTTGTTTGTATAGGTTGGTACTGGTAACTATATATATTACTTCAACTGGGTAACTCATTGAAATTAATTTATATAATTGAAAATATTACAAATGTTAACATATAAAACTAATATTATATGAACTACAAAAATAATATTAAGATGTAAAATTTGTTTTTGAATTTATATAATAATGAATTAAGAGAAATGAATACATTGTTAAAAATGAATTCAATCAATGAATATTTTTATTGAACGTTGAATACTTGTGATAATTTATAAATTTCAAAAAATCCAGAAACGAAAAAAAATAAGGAAAATCAATAACTAAAATATCAAAATTTAAAATAAAAAATCAACGAATATGAATGGAATAACCTAAAAGAGAGATCTTGTGGTGTATCTGGTTGTCACCTCTGTCTAACACACAGATGATCCTCAGTTCGAATCTGAGCGAGAGCATCTCTCTTGAAGAATAAGAAAGAGTTTTTAACTTTTTGATACCTACATTCAAATACTATAGACATATTTTATAATTCAAAATTTTTATCACAAAGTTCATCAATAATCAGTGCAGTAGATATGAAAAATCAATTTTTTTCTGTTCTTTCAAAACCAATATTTTCAAATTCTTAACTATAATTTATTACAATTTAATTCTGAATTATATTTCCAGTACACTTTAATACTCATCACTTTAAATTATATTTGATAAGTTTTAAACATTATAATATTAATTGAAACAATTTATCCAATATAATTGACTATTGGAACTTATATTTCATTAATTGAATTATTTATTATAATATCAATTCATTCAAACACATTTTAATCAAATTTACACTAGATTATTTTATCATTCATATTATTTCAAAATTAAGACAATTGCTCAAATATATCTCAATACAATGGAGATTAATGTGTCTTGAATTTGTTAAATGACCACATGAGTCAAATTATTTATCATTAATAAAATTCCAAATTATAATTATAACTAGATGTCGATTATAGGTTTAAAATTTAGATATTATAAAATTAACAAATTAATGTATAATACAATATTTTGCAATGACATTTTAAAATCCACTATAACTAATATAATCAAGAAAATAAATTTGTTGATATAAATCAAATGCTTGAATTAATAATAATTCAAATTAAATTAATTATCAATACTTTGATTTGGGACAATAGTATTTTGTATGATATATATCCCATAATAATTATTTATAGATAATATAATCATAAATATACCATAATATAACAATTCATTCCAAAAATGTAATGCTGGTATCATGGCCAACTGCTCAGCAGTTCATAGACGGTACAGCAACAGAGCTTCCGGCAGACATATGGTCCGTCGAACTCTCCGTAAAGTATGGTAATTTAAAGCATCCAAATATTGCATTATTGTACTTCCACCAGAGTCAGAATCGAGTATTCGAAGATAAATTGAATTTAGAATATACACCGTTTTCGCATTGATAGTGTACCACCACAACGCTGAGGCAAGGACCATGCTGGATGAGTATCAGGACATTGACTTAACTCCACTGACATGGTTCCGCCTGGAGGACTTCCCTGCCCCATCGTGTGACATGTGTGCGCTTCTACATCAAAGGTACAATGACGATCCCTACTGGGCATGCTATATTTCCGGATGGTGCATTATTGACAGGTATAGACTAAGCCCTCTTTACTATAGCTCAGACCATGCAATGATCGCGTCCAAGTACTCGAGTGAGATATCCAGAGAGGTATCTGCACCATATGCCCTGGATGTATACTGGGAGACTCATCCCTTGAAATGCCAATTTGTATCCAAGTTCAAGAGCAATAATAAGGAGGGCGCCGTGTTTGAATCTTTGTTTCCATGTACTCCCACCCCTGATGGTCTGGAACATATAGAATTATTGTTTTATCTCTAGCAATTCATTCCAGTTCGTAATTTTTAAACAAACATTAGTACATCACAATTTCAATTAAATAATATTACATTATTATAAATATTAATTTCTCACCCACACATATTAAATTTATAACTTAGCTATTTCATTTTACGAAGTTATTGTGGCTGGGAAGATATGACTAATTAAATGAATTTCATTTATAAGTTAAAAACAATATTAATTACATTTATTCATTATTTATAAGTCTTATAATTCTTTCAAGAGAGACTACGATTCCAAAAGGGATGATTATGAAACAAGTCATTCCCGTAGGGATAAATACGATAAGGATGATAAGTATAGGTTCAGTCGTAACAAACACGTTAGTGATGACAAATACAGCAGAGAATTAGAATGAGCAAATAACACTTAATAGAATATTATTCATTCACTTTTAACTAACAAATATTTAGAAATCACATAAATCCTCTAAAAATCTGGATTCCGAACTTTATAGCAAGAGGACGAGGCCACGATCCCGATACAAGTCCCTCAAGCGCAAGAGGGAAGTTAGTGATTTCAATTCCAATCTATATGCAGCTCGCGATTTGTTAAATTCCAATACGAAATTCGCTTGGAAGAAGAAGCAGCACGATAAAAAATTATTGAGGATCCTGAAGAGAGAAGAAAATATGAAGAACGTAGAAGAAAACAAAATAATGTTTATTGATATATGGATTTATATATTACAATTGATTAACTTATGTTTGTCATTTTGTGAGAAATAGAAAAAATCACAGCGAGACGCAAGCAAAGGGAAGAACGCAAATTGATTGAAGTAGAAAAAGAGCGTCAATTTAGATTGTCAGATATGTAACAATTGGGGGATTGAGAAGCTAGGGAAACCCAATTACATCTTGGATAAGCAAGAAAGCCAGCTGAAATTAGAATTAAAGATGATCATGCCGAACCAATCGATATTTTAGCCATTCATTTGAAATTTTCTCAGCCCAACCCCAGTAATGCGATGACGTTCAAAGCTAGATAGCAGGACGACGATTTTTCATTGGAAATTGATGTGAAAGAAACTTATCTCTTCTTTGATGATTGCCTATTCATCAAGTTGAGGTACTTCAAAAGGATATTTGAATGTACTTGGAATTGAAAACTGATCCTGAATCCCTAGGTTTTTGGAGTGGATTGATGACTGTATGTGAAGCCAACCTTGAAGAATTGAGAGCTGGTCATTTGTCTCTGATATCTCGTGTTCACAAAGAAATTATGGAAAGATTCACAAAATTATAGTTGATAAGAATTTGGAACAGTTAGATACGTTGGAAAAGTGTCCTGAATCTGATCCCAGGGAAATTATCCGGTTCAAAGCGGGCCCACCCTACCAAGGTATTGCCTTCAAAATCATCAAATGTCCTTGGGTGAAGAGTCATCATAACAGGTTTAAATCTACCTACGATAGGGGGAGTCTTCCAACTCCATTTTTTTAAGAGATAGTTTTATAAAAGATAAATATTTTGTTTTTTATATTTTAAGATTATTTTCGTAAGGTTTAAAGTTGAGAAAGTTTTAGATTAGTAAAATATTGAACCTTGGATTTGTTAATGTGATTGCTATTTTAATCATCTATTAAATATAATTTTTGTTGAAAATATATGACTAAACGATATTCTAGAAAATCAAAATATATATTTTATAATTATATTCAAATTCAAGAGATTTACATATCAATATATGTTGAATTAGCTTGACGTATATTTCGATTTTTATATTAAAACATTGTTGAAAAATTAAACAACAAAAATATTATAGGAGAATATATTATATATAATAAATTAATAATCAAAAAAAGTGAGATAGAAATAGCTTACAACTCTCCGGCCGGGAATTGAACCCGGGTCACCCGCGTGACAGGCGGGGATACTCACCACTATACTACCGAAGATTAGAATAATTTAATAAAAAGAATATATCATTCATGAAAAAGTAAATATTAATTTTTTTCCATATTTTATTCCTCCTCTTTCAATTTCGATTTATTTTAACCTATTTTAACTATCGATTCCATAATTTATATTTTAACTCCTTAATTTTATCTTTGATGTCTTATTTATCATCCTTCTCTCAATATTTTAAACTTAATAAATTCATATTTTGCAAAATACCTTTTTTTAATTATTTTAATAAGTTTTTCATATCTTCACTTCAGAATGATTTTTAAATATAAAAATTATTAAATAATAAATACAAATATTAATAGTTTACTTACTTACACTTCAAGTTAGCATTGATTCTGATATTGATTAATAATTTTCAAGTACATATTTTTTTGAATTTTATTTAGTTTAAATTCTAAATAACCCAGTAATTTCATTTTGAATTCAAATATCATAATACTTTGATAATATCCAAACAAGTAATCAATATTTTAATACAAGAAAACATATTTAAGATGAAATATATAGATCAATATTCACATTAGTTGAAATGAATTCAATATAATATATTTCTATATAACCGTAATAAAATTTGATAAATATTTAAATTACTATTTAGATAGAGAGTAAACATTTTAAATTCAATACATACTATATTTTTTTCTAATTCTGAAGAAAGTTATATTTTTTAATACTTGTCAAAATATTAAATTGAATTGAATTGAATTGATATAAATGAATCTTAAAAATCACAAATATAATCAATTATTAAATAAAAATAAAATTTGTAATTTTGATATAGAAAAATTGATTAAGAATAAATGTAAAATATATTAATTGTAATGATATACAGTGTTTAAAATAGTAAAAATGAAGAAAGAGAATAATATAATCAGATGTATATGTAAATCTGTTGATAACTGAATAAATGGAAGAAGACTTGAGTGTTTAAAAATGAAAATTAAATCACTAATTTATTATACCAGAAATAATGATTGAGATCTCGTGGTGTAGTTGGTTATCACGTCTGTCTAACACACAGACGGTCCTCAGTTCGAATCTGAGCGAGATCAATTATTTTTATTTCATAATTTAAATCAAGTGATTTTGATTATTTATTCGACATATCCAATTAATTCCATATTAATATTAATATATTTAAAATATCATTCCACTTTATCAATCCTTGAATTTACCAATTCATTGACTATGATATATTAGTAATTTGATGACGTTTAATATATTTTTAAGATTTTTATTATTATCATAAATCTTGTCAAATCTTATTTATATTAAAAGTTATCTTTGAAATTTTTGAGAGTTTTTGATGGATTAAATTTAAAAAATATAATAATAAACTCTGACAAATTTAATAGGGATCTTAGTAAGTATTATCCGAAGACTCTCAAATCGGAAAAACAAATTTTTTATAAATTTTCACAAAATCACCTATATTTTAATATAAATACTGATTTATATAATCAAATGATTCTATCTTATTTAAATTTACACTCAATAGGTTAATTATTTTTGGAATCATACACTCTCAGTCCAACTTAAATTATTCTTTCATAGTAGCATCATAACATGTCAAATTTAATTCCAAACAAACGACGAAAATCAACCAATAATCTTCTATTTTTTTTAGAACTTATAAATTTTTTTATTCTGTTTCAATTTAATTTAAGGAATTAAGAGAATGATGTTTGAAAGGATTTTAGCCTAGACTATCTTCTTCTATTACCAAATTTAGATAATCACTGAATAAATTGATGAATCAGATTTCTCTAATATAAAGCGGATCATGATTTATTTAAAAATAGTTATTATCCTTGAAATGGGAATTTTCTTCATTTGATTTAACTAAAGTTGGAAATATAATTTAAACAGCTGAAAATATAACATTATATTTCATCAACATTATTATTAATATACAGACATGCTATATCGTGCATCCTTATAACATTGTCTTCATATTTAATAATATAAATTATACATTCAAAAAATGAAGAGATAATATTTTAAAAAACTAATTGTTAAATAATCACGAAAAAATTAAAAACTAAAACAATCAATGCTATTTTTAATTAATTCTTTGTGATCATATGAAACTTAGTAAATTTAATTTGGTTTAAATGCTAAAAAATAATTGAAATTGAACTCTGTTTATTAGTTATCATTCGTTTAATCATCGTTTTGATTATCTTCCTCAATTATATGAGTTGATAAAAATAATATATCGTATTGATGACTAATAGACAGTTACAATCAACCAAGCACCAGCTGATTAATTTAGACCCTTTAGAGCTCAAAAGACAAACTGCTCTACTGTTCTTCCTATTGGGCCCCTTTACCATTTTATACATTTTAGAAAATTGTAAGTAATTTCATTTCCATTTTTTATTATGATATTAATTCTATCTTGTTTTATAGTATTATCAGTTTGGAATTTAACCTATGTCCACTACTTTTTTGTTCAATCTTTTGTATTAATATTATCACATGTATTTAACTTGAATTTGGGTCCTTCAGCAAGGATAGTTCAAGAAGATAGTTATGAATCAACAACTGTTATTGAAGATATTACAGAACAAGAAGAGCAAAAAACTTCTCATGGTAATATAAATTTTAATATTCATTTATTAATTATTAATTTTCAATTTTTTAGAAACTATTACTGGTGCATCGGAATCTTCAACTCATCGTTATACAGAAAATTTAAATTTGATGTTTTCAGAATTTGAAAAAATGGTCTCTAATAATATTGAAAATTCACCTGGAAAATGGAGTATAATGGTTAATCAGCCAGATGTTCAACTTAAAGTATATAGGGATACTTCAAGGGATTATCGATATGCTTGCGAAACTTATTTGGATAACTCTCCAGCATCTGTCATTGATACTGTATTAGATCCAAGTAGTAGAGATGCTTCAAGCAGTAAAATGGCTGATAAATATATTAACAATTTGCAGATATTGGAACAGTTAGATCCTGTTACGAACATCACCCTTTTGGAAACTAAGGGAATTTGGCCAACTGCTGGCAGATTAGCTTGCTTCATCCAATCCGCTCGTGTATTACCCAATAATGCAGTTGTTCTGGTTGCCAAATCATTGGATGTTGATAATAAGCCACCCCCTAAAGATTCCAAAGTTGTCAATTTGGATTTATTCTTATCAGGATTAATGCTTATTCCAGTTGAAGGGGAGCCTAAAAAATGTAAAATTGTTGCAATTTGTGATACTGATCCTCATGGCTGGATTCCTCAGAGTTTAATTTCATTAAGTACGTTGCTATCTCTATTTTCAATTTTATTTTCACTAATATAAGACATTTCATTTTAGTTTCATCTCAAATCGTACCTTATGTGATCAAAAAATTGAACTCTAAAGTACAATCCAGACCCGTTAAAACCACCCCCACTATATTTGAACCAACTTCCAATTCGCCAAATTTACAAATTTCTACATCCACTAACCCTCATAGTTCCACTCCCGAACAACTTCCACCATCCCCAACCTCATCCACAGGTACACTAGTAGCAGAGTCGAACACTGCCAAAGCACCAGTTCCAGAGCGTCCCAAAGAAATTCAACATAGTACTAACCCCCACTTTTTCAACCGTTTACTTAATATCAAAAACCTCACTAGCTTCTTATTCAACAAATTCACTCTTGGTACTGGATCTACCATCATTGTTCTCGGTGTCATTATGTCTTTCTTATTCAAAAGGAACAAATAATTCCTCTCACCACCAATTCCAAGCCACCCACTCAACCAAGTCAACATGGTGATTTTTCACCCCTCTTCATACTTTCTTTTTATTAAACGTAATGTATATTATATACTTGAATTCTCACAACCTTAATCTCTAAGTTCACTTTTTTATTTTTAATATTATAAACTTGATACCAAATTTTAACATTTTTTAATATCTTAAATTTTTAATTCATAATATGTATTTTTCAAAACTATATATATATATATATATATAAATATATTTATTAATTTTCTACTCTTCATAAAATGATGAGCTTAATTCAAGTATTTTATTATTATTGTTTGACAGTCATGCCACTTTTCAAAATATTTTTCAATTTGATCATGTAATAATTCAATTATTCATATTGGTTTATATAATAATTTTGGAAATCATATGAGAAAGTTTATTAGGTTGCGAATATTAAATAGTGATCATTTTTGAAACTTTTATTATCAATTAAATTTTCACTATATTTGTTAAGTATATCTTGAGTAAAACTTGTAATCTCCATTATAGAGATTAACTTAGCCCATACTTTGGTCAAACACAAAAACACACAAATTTTCTTTTTTTGCTAATTAATATATATATTCTCAATTCATTTAACAGATATTAGAATGAATGTGGTATTTGAGTTTGAATTAATAATAATAATTTCCTCTATAATTTAAGTAGTTTAATTCAGGTAATAAGTTTTTACCTATTGTTGCATTATAATTTCCTTATACTATAAAATAGCTTATATTTGTTTATGTTTTATCATAGTGACTATTAATTAGGGTTTGACCAATTTTAGCTAAGCTAATATTAAAATCTGCAACCCTAATTTAAAGACACTATTCAGACCTGAAAACACCGTTTATATCCTACCATATGATTAATAGTCTTTGAATTCTTTATATTATCATAAATACCCTTCAGCTTGAAGTAAGGAACTTCAAGCAAAACATTTATCTATTTTTATTTGAATAAATTAAATAATTGTAATGTGAAATTAGATTTTTAATTGACTTTTGTAAGATAATATTATGGGTTATCATTACCTTCCCTTACTTCTTATAAATATATATATGGCTTGTTATTATTATGTGTTATTTTTAGGTTTAATTTGTCAGATACTTGGGTTATATATTGGCATTTGGATTAATTTATTGTATAAGTTTATTAGCACATAGTTGCTTTCTAGATATTAGATATATTTAGAAAACACTTTCAATACTTACCAGAGCCAAAAGTTAACACCTGTCTAGTTAGTTTCAATACCTATTTAAAATTATAATTGTTTTATAATCATTTAGATTTATTTTTTGTAATTTTAATATTGATTATATTAAAATATATTTTATAATTATCAAAAATATCATATTATAAAAAGAGTATAACCTTTTAATAATAGATTTTAAGATATTATGCCAGATTAATAGATATATTTTATTTTATAATATCAATTATCATAAATATAAATTAAAAATTATTTAAATTATTTCAATTATTTTAAAAACCAAGGATTATTATTATGATTTTGAAATTTTCTAAGATTTAATACTTTTTAATTAATTAATTAATTATAAAAAATTATTGATTAATTTTTATTTATTAGTTAAAAAATTAAATAATCCAAAATTTTTTAATTAAAATTGAATAAAATTATTATTATAAATTTTAATAAATTTGATTCTTTTTTTTTATTATTAAAAACTCTTTATCTTACTATTGGCAATCTTTTAATATTTAAAAAACAACTTTTTATTAAAAATAAAAATTTAATATTTTATATATTGGTTCAATTTT